>SHCU01000859.1:7374-40613 GCA_004307685.1 Ceratina australensis | reverse complement strand
ATCAGCTATAACAGCATTTTACCTTTAATAAGACAAGGAGAATGTTGCAAATAGTGAAGTAACTCGTGTGAGAAATAAACGATTCGGAATCGTAGAGTTTCAACTCTGAGCGAATGAAATCGATAATAAGATAATTATAACGTGCGTGCGTACATGGAATTATTAATCTGTTGAAAATCGGTATTTTAATAAGTCACATCGTACGTTCGTTTTAATCGTTTTATCGAATAATTCATAAGTTATAACTTTTGTTCCCGCGGGATAACTTTCGCATTTTAGATGCACAACACAAATGAGCTAATTATGAACATTCTTCTGGTTAACCGAGATGGTCACAGCATCGCGGAACGTAATCCATTAAAAGCTGTTAACTTAATGACGAAACTTTCTTTAAGTTACGTATAACAGAACGTAGCGATGGCCGAAGTGAGTTCTGCATGCCTCCGGCAATTACTTAAGGTCCCGAGTCATCGTAATTTTTTTCATCGACGCTACACGTTATTTTATAATTTACAATAACGTGTCCGCGTGTGCAGCCGATCGTAAATGTCGGCGAACGCGTGGGAAAATTGAAGCTTCACCATGAATATTCAACCCGCGGACATTATTTATAAAATCGCAGCGCGTAACTCATGCTTATCGAATCGGCATTATTAAATGAAAATAATCGTTGATCGCGAGACAAAATTAGGGAGCGCGGGTTGTCCGAGTGAATATAAAATCGATGCGAGATACCTGCAGGTAAAACGCATCTGATTAATCCAACGACGTTGCGTTTATATTAAAGTCGCATGCGTACTGATAACGCACTTTTTAAAAATGAATAACGCACTTTCGGTGATCGAAGTTTCGATGCACTCTGCTGTAACAAGAAAATGGATTACAGGAATTCCCTGTAACCTTGCTGGAAATTTATATTTTGAAAAATGAAGGTGGTTAATAATTCTGCTGTGAAACGTATTGATAAGACTTTTAAAACGGGCCTTCAGAGTCCTCGGGAATTTATTTTAAATTAATACATTATCTTTATGTTATAAGAGTGTTGCTAAAGAATTTATTAAAAGCTTGACACACCGACGCGTGGATTTTCTGCTTGCAGGCGACAAGTACGAGCAGTCTCTCTCGGACAACACGTACAAAGTGCATATGAAACTAACGATATTATCGGTGGAAATGTCCGATTACGGAACGTACAAATGCATATCAAAGAATTCTCTCGGGGAAACCGATGGCAGCATTAAGCTGTACGGTAAGTACATGTTTGACCTTTATATTTCAATTCAAACACGTATTGTGAACATTTAACAAAACTCGTATCTGTTTAATGCTTCTGTGAAATTGATAAAATTATCTCTGCCCACTTGTACATTCACACGTCCCTTAGTCTTACTTGTACGAAACGATTGCAATTTTTTAGATAGATTTTCATTTTTAAACTTATTAATTTTCTCTGTCAAAATAATTATTTTACTTATTTTATCTTCCAATATTGGTGTACATTTTAATTACCACTGGAAATACCGAATTCTCGAAATGGTTTAATTCTCCAATTTCTCCTGCTCCCTTCATACGTGCGTATTAATTTAGCTTACATATTAATTCCCGGGAATTTTCGTGGGAATAAGTGCGAGAAAAAATCTTGTTTAGTAGGATATCAAATAATGTCCGCGCGGAATGAGACAATTTCGAAACGGGCAGCGGCGGTAAACACAGATTATACGACGCGATAATCGGAATCGGCGGCGATTCTTTCGATAAAAAGGAACGTAAATTGAACGGGGCCAGTAACAGCGGCGTGATTTTAATAAAGGAGTTGACGCTGGGCCACCTGGTGCCTGCTGCAACACACAACGCGATACGACGCTGCGGTCTCGCATTCGCAAGAACGGAGATTTAACGCAACGAATATATTTCTTTTTACGTTGCTATTCTAATTCTTAAAGCGAGATTTTTATTCATTTCTTTTCCCGCTGCCCTTTGAATTTCATAAAACGACCCCGCGCGGCTTATTGTAATCAGTAGACACTGCGGGTCCTGTGAATTTTTAAGAAAATTCATCGTCCAGAAAATATGAGCCTGATGCATAATGTCTTATAAAATATAAAAAATAAACATTGTCGTAGAATATTTTCATCCACAATATTTAGTTTTTATATTAAGCATCACTAATATCCGGAATACGTGGTTTCTCGTTTCTCATTTATTAAAGATAGATTTTGTGTTAGTCGGAAACAACAGCAGATTTACGTATTCATTGATAATAAGGTGTCTCCGAGTCAGAATGAATTTATTTGGTTAATGCCTTAATCAATCATTAAAATCGATGGATTACGGTGGAACTATTTGAATCGGGTGTTCGCTCGCGGCCACCGTTTAACGAAGATTTGCATTTTAAACCTTTCCCCTTAATAAGATGCGAAAGATAATCGAAACCGGATTAACCGATTTGCAAGAATTGGATAACAAGTTTCTTAATGGCTACAAGGCTTCTTCACTACTTAAATCTTTAATCTTACCTTTAAACTTTCGTACATTTTCTCTAGCTGGCACAATATCGCGTTCGTTAATACTCAGAAACAAATAAAAAAAGTATAATAATTAGTATAATTACATAAATCTTTAAGAATGATTAATTGAGTAGATGTCAATTAACGAGTAATGAATCATATTTCGCAGAAATCGAGACGCCGACCACGCTGCCAAGAACCACTACTACTACCCCAGTTCCCACCGTTATAGAAGGTAAATGTATTGATTTATTTCCATGGAGTGTGTCCCATGCTTATGTTGTGCTTACAATATCAATAATAATGTAACGTAAACTGTAACATCCGCGTAAAAAATACTATGTACAATGTATTAAAATATTCTCGTCTGATTTTTAGTGGAAAATATTCAGAACTCACGACAAAGGCCATTGCCCAGCGCGGAGCCAAGTCCCCACCAAATAACGGATGCCTCTCTGCCAAATATCATCAGAAATGACGGTAAGCCTCTGCATTCTCTTTAATCAATTTCCGTACGTTAAACGAAAAGTAACAACGAATCGTAACATTACATGTACACATTGACGTGTCCTCGTTCATTTTTCGAAAACAAATGAAACTCCTGTCGCGTGTACTATTTTTATAAAGAACTTTTCTTTATCGAAATGTACGTGCGTTCATAACAATTCTGGCTGCACCTCCATAGTAATAGTTGGCGAACGGTGTCGCTGTCGAAACAGTAGTTTGAATATTCAGAAACGTGAATCTATCCAGCACGCTTACACGCGCCGCGCAACTCTCTTCCCAAATAAATATCGAGTTGAACTTCCTACGCAGAATGTACTGTGGGTAACAATCGAATTCCAACAGGTTCTAACACTGCCGATTGTTTAAACATTCCATTGTTCACGGTCCTTTCAATTTTCGATGTACAACCTTTCACGGATGCAACAAACGTGTTGCGATGTGAACATCGTATAATTTCACCCGCTCGTTTCGAATTATAACATTGACTTTTTCAATGGACGAAATGATTAAATTTGTTAAAGGAGCGCAGATCGAAAAAATGAAATTCGTTCGCTAGCGATGTACGCTCATTAAAAATAAATCATGCGTGAGAGTAAAACGAATCCGGTGGAATCATATGATTTAACGCCTCTTTCAATTCCCACCACTCCCTGGTTTTAACCGGTTTAAAGTTTAATTAGAGGATTCGATCAGAAAGCAGCGGGTTGGTAGGTGAATGGAAAACGGCCGGGGGACACGGGGGGGTGGCTCGTATTTTAACGTAAATACGTTATCGCCATAGAAATTCGCGGCGAATTTCGTTTTAAATCATCAGAGCCGGGCGGTAATGCGCGAACTTACGCACCGGGGTGGAGCTTTGAGGATGGGAAACTTTCTCGAAGGGAAAGTTCTACTCCGCGGGTGCGGCGGAAAGGCGTGAAATTCAGCCCGGCGCGGAACTTTCCGAGCGACGACGACGAGCCCGTAGATCTCCGGAGGGCGACAAACGCTGTGCTGTGCAATGCGCCGCGCCGCGCTCTCAACGGGATTTTGATGAAATCCCGCGCGGTTTATGAACTACCCGCCTCCACCCACGGCGTCTATGAAAAGTAATCTGATCTTTCGGTCCGCGAAACTTTCCCTCCGCTGAGCTTTTCTTACCCTTACCTCGTTCCGTTCGATTGTTGTAATCCATCGCCCCGGGCATTTCCAAAGAAGCTCGCAACCAAAACGTTCCTTCGTTCGGTGCTTACCAAGGAATAAATAGCGATTGAGACAAATCATTTTAGGTATGTAACATCGAAACTTTTAACACTTTGACCGCCGAAGTCACGTATACGTGAGTTCACGAGCCAAATTGATATAGAAGAAAGTAAACATAGGAAGTGGATGGATACAGGCGTTGAGGAGATGAAAACATTTATCGCTTTAATAATTCTGTTGGGATTAGTAAAAGGCCAAAAAAAGATGAGTACTGATTAACAAGTCCATTAATCTGCATACTAATTTTTGAAAGAGTCATGCCAAGAAATAGATTTCGTCAAATTTAGAGATACTGACATTCCAGCGATAGCGAAAAATGTCAAGACCGATTGGTCAAGATTAAACCCATCACAGACCGTTTCCAACATAAATTTCAAGTCGTCCATAAACCAACAGAAGAATTTTCATTAGATGAAGTCTGCCAATTTGACGCAAAACTGACTAAATGTTCCGGCGGCAAGCGCAACTCTTTTTCCGAAACGTGCGGCCGTCAAAGTGTTAAGAAGATGGGACAATTTCTTTCGTTGAATTTCACCGTATCACAGACGAGCATCGAACGTGCTCGTAGCGTATAGATGCTGCGAGTTCTGAGCAGTCTGCTTCACGTTTCATGTTACAATTGCAAACAGATTGGAATAGATATATAAAACAAGAGCAGTTGAGAAAGCGTTCTGTCGATACAACAGCGTAAAACAATTTTTATACCGCGTCTGTGACGTATCAATCACTCGACGTTTTTTTGCTCTCAGATATACGAGTTCACGGGAGGGCGAGCAGCAGCGGCAGCTATAACGACGCGGAGAACGTTGTGGCGACGAAGGGGCGAAAAAGCGTCGACGGGGAGGTACGACCGCGAAGAATCGACAACAACACGCCGCAATCGATGTCGTCCCGTGGCTCCGGTTCGAATTTTCCGGCGCAATCTAGAGCGGCGATCTGCATAATCCTGCTATCCGCCCTGTCGTAGTCACGTCAGTCCCCCGTCCCGTCGCGCGTTACTACACGCCAGGGCTGAATAGAACGGAAATACCCGCGCGATCGGGGAAACAGAAACGGAAAAAAAAGGGGAGATAAAATATCCTAACCCCGGAGGGAGGGATCAAGATTCGTCCTGTTCATCGTCATTTATCTCATCCGCGAAAGGGATCAATTAATGGGTTTCGGTCACCGCCAATTTATCGACAACCGTTGCCTTCCACCGTGGCGTGGCCACGTTGTATCAACGAAACGATTCTTTTCATCTTTTTTCCTCCCTTTCTCTAGCCGAACTTTTGCAATAAGCTTTCACAACGTGAATTTATAGGTCAATTAAATCCTCTTTGGTTGAATGCTCCTTGATCCGATTGATCAATTAACTTCTTTCTTTTAATAAGTACGTTCTTACTTATTTGTGATATTATACTTATTGGCGAAACGGTACTCGCGTCAGCTAAGTGATAATTATTATTAAGTGTACTTTTCTAGTCTTTCCTGTGAATTAATACTTTAGGAGCTCCGGTCTTTAAAGTGTTTCCTCGTATCAAGGAATGTAATACTCATGTTTTGTACCCTGATAACTTTAGAAATATCCTGTTATGAGTTGTACGAATCATTTAATGCATATTCGGCCTAATCGATGTCGATTGAAACCACTGGTGCAATAAAAATAAACAGTAATTTCTTTTTATATCTTTTATACGTAGTGATTCGATGAACCCAAACATAATTGAAATAGTGTCGAATAGTATAGTAGAATAGAAATAGTATCGAAGTGTGTACACGAGATAGCATTTTAGCAAAGATAAATTCTTAGATATATGTTTCGTTCACTTTTTTATTTCACCAGTGGTTTCGGTTACATTAATTGTATGTAATGTCACGCGTTAACGTTATTATGTAATTGCATACACACATGTACGCACCATATTTAAAATATACATGCATATACCAATTACTGGGGTAACGGTAGATTACCAGAGGGTAGTTCGAACCAGTGATATAACATTATTTCCGTACCGATCTCTACCATAGGAGCACGAGAGAAACGTAATTGTCGCGAAGGAATAAAAAAAAAAGGATACGACAAATTTTGTATAAGTCACCTGTACATGTATCTATGTGTATACAAGAGTGTATATGTATGTTATCGATTAGAATAAGTCACTGTGCTAAGTGTTTTAAGCGAACGACATGTTTTATGAAGTAAATAATAGGCGAAGATAAGAGCGATGTGTAAAATCCGGGAGAGAAGGTTACTTGTACATTTTCTCTAACAAAATAGACACCTTGGATATATATGTACATATAACGGTAGGTTAAGAGATATGAAACGAATATCGTATCTGTACTAATTAACTTAATGTTATTCAAATTTGTATATATTACAAGTTCACAAACATAGAAAAATTCTCTTTAAATTTTGCCTGAATATTATTTAGAAATTTGATAAATATATTTTTTCAATTAAGATCTGCATAACATGGACGAGATTAGGATGATCAACGATTTAATTCGCGTTTCAGGTAATTTCACGATTAGCTTTCGAATCTATTTGAATGACATGAACGTATTGAATTTTTTATTTAAGAAAATTATCTAATTAAATTTATGTACTTATTCTACGTATCTGGACTAATGGACTATCAGTATCTAGATCCTTGTAAATATCACAAGTGTAACTATTATAAGTTCCACTCCTGCTGTTGGGATCGTGCGTTGTAAAATTGATTAGTAATTAGTTTCGTTAATCATGAACAAAGACATTTTAAGTACTGTTTGTATTATTGTGTTGGTATAACGTTTTTATATGAATGCATGTGCTTCGATTTTAATGAAAATATATATGTGGAATTATTAGTAAGCCAAAATAATATTATTTATCTATTATATTTCTTTATACTGAAGTGCAATGAATATGAACAATATTTGTTTATCACTAACGAAACTAATTACGAAAACTGTAAATATGAAACTAGCAAAATAATCTAGATTATGATAACCTAATTATAAGTTTAGTTCAAATGTAATAATGTAGTAACTATCAGTATAGTGAGAAGTACCTCAGTGAAATTATCGATTCCTATATAATTATGGAACATTCGAAGCTCGCGTACTTTCATTTCAACTTCTTTGGACAATGATTAGCATATGACATTTCATTAATCACTTTTCGTCCGCTTGCTCACTACACAGTGTGCATATAAAACGAATAACTTTTTAAATTTGTTGGTAATAACCATGATGCGTTAATACTGGAAATTTTTAATAAGATATTTAGTTTTTATTGAAAACTTCTTTATAGAATCGTTCTCTGTTACCTTTATTACGTTAAGGTGTCGCGTGGATATTTCGTAGACGAAGGGAAATGAATGTAAAAATGACCTTTCCATCGGCGTAGACTTACAATTAGTCGAACATTGAAAGTCAAACGTGAGAATAAATCGGAAGTGTATTATCAAACAAGATGAAGTGGAATAGAGAAGTGCGAATGTTTAGTCCGTCGTGTAAAACATTTAAACGCGCGTAACCGTACATTTCGCATGAAGATCAATAACCGATTAAAGAGCTAAGAGGAAAGTCCGTAATTCGGTATTGTTTACCAGCAGAAATTAATTTGCACTGTAAATTAATTTTCACGGAATTCTAATAATTGATGCGCAATCGAATCAGTGAATCAACAAGTGTTTCATTATAATCACTTTCTATTTCCTGGTTTTGTTAATATGTTTTATTAATATCAATTAACTTATTAGAGCAGTCTGGGTAAATCTGTCAACTGAGATTAAAAACAGGATTGTAATTAAAATGTTTTCAAAATAGGAATTTTATCTCAGGGCTCGGATGTGCAATGTACGATTACAATCGTGATACGTAGTACAATAGCAGAATGATTGTAGGATTTTAATGAAATTAGTCGAGAAATGTATCTTAAGTAATTAAAGAAAGTACTTTCTATTTAAAATTGTGTTGTTCGCTCTTCATCGATAATTATATTAAAGTATATTAAATATCATACAATATCTCAGGGAGCAATAGAATTTTCTGTTCCTATTTTTATAATTCCAATTTGATGATTGTTAAAATTGTAGCTAACAGATTTATTGGCACCATCAGCTATAGTCTCTTAATTGAATTCCTTAGTTTTAACGTTTACAGCTGTAGCATATAAAACTCAATGATAAACTTAATTTAATAGGAAACTAAAATTTGAAAAATAGATACTATGAGTAAAATGACATATTTACAAGAAATACTATAATATCGATTAACGTATGAACATGAGAACAATTTCTCACGCGTCACATTCTTGTGTTGTATCTGGTGTCTCCTTTTTCGCATTAGGGCCTGTAGTGATTTTATTGAATTTCCAAAGACCTCCCATGTACCACAACACGACGCAGGATAAACTTAAGATCGAAGTGAAATGAAGAGCACCCACATAGCTCATCGTGTGGTCGTGTACTAAACCTAGAACATTAATACCATCACGATTAATGAAGTTATCATTTTATTATTATCGCTCGTTGACAAATGTGAAATGTACCTATGAGTGGTCCTATTGCGATGGACAGAATACCGTTGCAAACCATTTGCATCCCATACGCAGCTGGCAGTCTTTCAAGGGTCACGTAATCAGGAATGATTAATGTTTGGAAGACAGCTTTCGTCCCTTTGGCAACGCCAATAATCAATGCAACACCAATCACCACGATGTAGGTATCTCCCCAAGTTGACAATACTTCAATACAGAAAATACGGTTTATTTAGCAACAATCGTAATTTATTCTTATCATGATCGATGACTATAGATGAAAGCTTCAAACTTTTATCACGTTTCATGATAAAAAACAAAACCAAGATGATACCTTATCGTTACTCGCTACATATGGTCATAAATACATAATATCTATGGAGCATCAATAATTTATAGATTAAATTATAAAATGAACGCTCAAAACTCAGAATCTATCTAGCTTTTCACACGTTCATTCATTTGCGTGAAATAAAAATGTCCAACAGAATTTGATAGTTAAACTACGACGTTTAGTCGAGGATAAAACCTGAAATCAACCCACCCAGCAGATCTTAAATTCGTTGCCGTGAACGGATCGATTTCTCGTTTTCGAATTCAATGTTACGTTGCTGTACGTACTGGTCCTTCCGAGGGTGGATCCGATCAAGGACAATACGTAAAGGTTCCTGGGCGTCCAGCCAACCTTCTGCGCTAACAGTGGCACGCAGAGACGTCCGGTGATATCCGATACCGCTTGTATTGACAATATCGTAGCGATCGAGGTCCTCTCCAACCCGGATAGTTCCGTCAGGACAAAAGGAATCATCATGTTGAAATTCGTCTCAGCGACCAACGATACTCCCATTCCTAAAACAAATTACACTTAAGTTTATATAAGTTGAAATAATTTACAGATTAAGTCCGTTAATTTTATTTTTTGATCTGAACAAAGATTGACGTTTCCGTATTATTGTTTTTTGCGCGGGAGGTTTCTTTGTGATTGATCTTATCAAATATTTCTTCTCACGTGGAACTCGTTTAATTGATATACCCTATTTTTATCGAGATCAATGTACTCTTGAGACTGTCTGGCAATGATAAAATTTGTTAAACCTTATCATTTAATTTAAGTCTCTCACTATATAAATTTCACACTCTTGTTGAAAACAGATATTAAAATGAGTATTTAACATTTTTACAATAGAGTTGGATTGTAACATTTTATGTAGATTGTATAAATAGCATTACCTAGTATAACAGCGACGTAGCGACTGTCTTTCAAAAGTGCCAGATCCATCTGCTCTGATACAGTTGTCCAAACCGACTTTTTATCATTCTTCGCCCCATGAGTATTTTCCGGATTTTTTGATAAATTTCCCCTATCCATCTGTTCGTCTTCATTTAGTAAACGACGATTAACAGCACCGTTTTTAACATCGATGTCCTTTTCGTTATTGCATTCCTCGATTTCTTTCAATTGGTAACTGGCATTGTTGCACTCTGTGACATCATTGTCATCTTTTATGTTTCTCATCTATCGTAAACGAAATCTGACGGTGAACATTAATCATTTTGCATTGACATTATTCCTTTGAAATTTTAAGAAGGCACTGAGTAAAAATTGATTACAAATAATTTGCACAGAAATAATTGAAATATTGCTCAGTGTTTTCTTAATTCGTTACTTCCATCATTCCTGAAAACTCACTTGTTTCTCCTTAAAAGGTCGCAACAACGATGCTCCTACCAACGAGTGCATCGCTATACTCGCGAGTATTAACAGGGTTCCTGTAGTAGAGTAATTGTCCAATAGTAATGCTATCAAAAGAGGCATTACAATCGGTCCGAGACCTGTCAGCGTTACTGACAACCCCATAGCGATATTACGCTTTTTTCGAAAATACGTGTTCATAGCGAGACTCGTTGCTGGATACATAATCCCATGACCGATGCCTATACGACATAATTAATTGTATTTAAAAAAAAATGACAAAATAAATTTGCTAACTTATATAAGAATTCATAGTAATAGTAGAATGCACTTACCAACGATAATACAATACGTGAAAATAATAGTAGGTAAGGAGATCGCGAACGCAGTCATACAGATACCAGCAGCGACGATAAGGCTTCCGGCATAGGCGACCTTCCGAAACGTGAACCTCTTCATCATCGGGCCGCTTATCAGACCCAGGCTACAAGTAATCGTCCCATTCAAATGAACTATGAAAGAGGTCTGCGTCGCGGTGATGCCCAACGCGAAGAATCGCTCCCTAAAGATTAGTCCGAAACTCTGCTGAATTGGAAGTATCGCCAGCTGCAATCCATTCATCCATTTTTTAAATTTATTTCAATGACTTTATACGAATTTAATATCTAATAAAAGAAATCAATTCTTCTGAAGCTTATCAAACTCATTATGAAATAATAAATTATTTACACAGAATGTGCAGTATGTATAGTTATATGTTCTTTATTATGGATAATAATTTCATATGACATATTATTGTACTAATTGTAAGAAAAGAAAACTTACGTTAATGATCGTAACGCCTGCGACGATCATCCACGCCCAGCCTCTGTCAGCCTTGCCACGTGACATTTTATCAATGATCATGATTACCGAGCTCCCAGTTCCGTTTTCACTTTTTCACCGTTCTCCGAGTGACGCCGCTCCTTCGTCTTGGCTTGCAGTCGGTGACAGACTGCAAACTTAGAACATGTCGACCAAATACCTGTGTGAGATGGGATTGGGACGTGCGATAAGATACTGGTCACATAACTCCTTCTAGGCTATAAGCATACCTACACGCAGACACACGCGAGAATGGTTTAAGATGTTAGTAACGTTGCAGGATAATGAAAAGAAATAGATGGTAGTATAAGATGAACCAGTGAAAGCAACCAGTTTGCTAATCAGTTAATTGTTCTCTTGCTTGCAGTTTTTACTTCATAGAATTATGACTTATAAAATCTTATTTAAACTCGAGCAAAATTTTCCTACCACTTTTATCTTCACACATAAATCATAGCTTCCGTTTCTTTCTCAGTTTCTTTGCTCTTCATAAAATGTTAACAAATACTCTTCTCATGATCGCAGATAAAGTAATTTGTATTGCTAATAATAGATAGCTCGACAGTGGAAGAATTTACGCACCTCATTTGCGAATTGATAATTTATCATTCTCAAAATATAGAATTGTATTTGTCTACGTGCATCAAAATATAGATTTAAATAAAGTAAATACTCATCGGCGCAGAAAAATATGAAGTTTCCGAGTATATTCAGTACTTTCATGATTAAATAAATACTGACAATGCGCAGAACTTTTCAGAGTTGCTGGAGTAAGATAGATAGAATAAAATATGTCATAAAAATATGATATCAATGCTTTTTTTATTTAATCGACGATTGGCATGGAGTAAGAAAATGTTCTGTGTACTCACATGTACATGTACTCACATGTATGCTAGATATCAGTATGTACTCATGCTCTAAATGATAGATTAAGCTCGAATGAAAAGCACGACAATATTTAGTGCCTTGACTAAATATGAGGTAGATAAGTGTTATGTGTTTTTTCACAAGATATGAGATTTGTAACTAGTACTTATCGCTATTTAGAAATTTGTCGAATATTTGTACAGCCTAGCGCCCGTTTACATAGCACAATTATTATTTCGTAATGAAACCTGAGATGGATTATAATTTTATGATTGCAACTACGAGTATTTGTGAAACAAAAATTAAGCTGCCAAGCGTGAGATTAAATTAATTAACAGCACGTGTCCTACTTTTAAAGTCTCCTTCTATGTACGAATCTATTCCACTTTAGCTAATTTTCTAATAATGGTTTGACGACACTCTAACTATTACAGCTGTTTAGATAGCAAGCAGAGCGTTTGTACCCAAGTGAGAATGAACACGAGGCAACGTTTCACATCAACAAAATTATTAATTTACTGAATCATTAAACAAAATTCATAACTACGATGCATTGGTATTGTTCGCTGATTCCCATAATGTCATTCATTATAATTCATTTCTCGTTAATGAGAATAATTAAAAAAATTAAGTATTTATTTGTTTACGAATTCACTAAACAGACAACTATACAAAGTCCAGGTCGGGAAACAAAAGCAACGGGAAAGAACGCAATTGAATTTCTATTAATAAATACGCTATGCAGCTTACGTAATTCATGAAACATTCATAAACACTTTTGCTTGGGAACATAACATCGACTGTTCTAAAAAAGGTTCTGATTATATTTTTTGTAGATTAAAATTCACGGGAAGTACTTACGATTTCTTTCAGAGGAAACGGAGTTCATTTCTTGTCGGCTTGCCTCGATCAACGCGAGAGTCCGCATCGTAACTCGTCATTTCACCGACATCGCTGCCGAGCGAGGAGACATCAATTATCTGACAGATCGCAAAGATAAAACAACTTCTTATCACATTTGTTTACTCAGATAAACATCACTCGCTGTGCGAAATGTTATTCTGCTAACTTTCATTCTGGCGTCAACCGCGAGACGAGAACTCGCGAAAACAAGCAACAGCAGGCGCGCGTACCGAACGACGCTGTGGGTTGCTCGTGACTGGCTTGGCGTGGAGTGAACTCGGCTGATAAAAACCGGCTCCGTGGCTCGACTACAGATCTGGTCTTTGACTCCTTGCAAGGAAAATCATTCACCGCGCGTCCATTGCTACTGATGCGACGGTACTCTTCAATCTAATCTATTGCTCCTTACATCGTACTTTAAATAGGCGGGTCAATGATGAGAAAATAAAAAATGCTATTCCGAGAAGATCACTTGTAAAAAACATTATTTTATTCTTTAACGATATAACATTGGTCAATCTGAGAAATACTTGCATTGTTCAATATGTAAACTTAATTATTACATAATACGATTTAGCTGGTGCTAGCACACACATTTTTTGTTTTTAATATCGTATAGAGAAACTCGATGCCCCAAGTGATGAAAGTTATGAATATCAGTAATGTCATAATGTGTATGCAAATCGTGTAACTATTGCTGACATCTCTGATGTATCCTAAGAGAAAAAGAAAAGTAGTTAATTTAGATTTAATATAACTAATATTGAATATGTTAATTCTTTAGATAAATTAATCTTGAAAAATGGAACTATCAATTTTGTGCATAATGAGACGAATTAAAATTACTTGTCAACTTACCAATCAGTGGGCTCATCAACACGACGAATAATCCTTTGGATACCATAAATATTCCAAACGCGCTCGGCAACTTCTTCAATGAACAACATTCGGAAATGTTTAGATTTAAATTGACCAAAGTGGCACCGCGCAAAAATCCGATTATCACGAACGTCACTAACAACGATAATCCCTTAGACTGCTCTGCCATAACTGTAAAATAATAATAAATCAATTGATTTGATTAAATTGAAACACTTGTGGCAAATAAAACTGAATTTCAGATTGAAATTTAAATTGTTATGTATCACAAAATTCTTTCACTTGTCATATTTAGAAAATTATGATTCTAACATCACAATGCAAGATTAGGATTATTTCATGTAGTCAGCGTGTCAAGTATGATTCATTGTTTTTTAGCGATAACGTTACATAACGTTATGTACGTCCATTGGCCTCTCTTATCATTCATCCTATTAAAATCGTTCACTTAAAAATGGTGAACGAAATGATAAAGGAAATGAACAAAATTTTCACTCTATGAATAAACTGCTTTATCTAATTTTCTTGAAAAAAAAATAAAGGAGTGCAGTAATAAATGATAAGGATAAATGAGTAAATCACAATGGCGAACATTATTTATACGTACTTGATCGTCCAATGCCGACCATCATGCAAAACACCCAGAAGACGTTTCTCTTCTTGAATCCGAATCTGTCGAAGATGGTCGGTAGCAGAAGTCGGGCAAGAATGTCGGTGAACGCAGTTATCGATAGACAAGAGGCGATTTCCATTTTGCTCATTCCTGTCGACCATCAAGTTCCTTCGGAAAGTTTACAAAAATTCCTAGAAAACAGCGCGCAGTGGAACGAGACCCGAAGAACGCGTTAAACCGTCAACGAACCTATCGTAGTACTTTAAATTTCTTATTCAGACACTACAACTAGCTTTATGACTGTTTCTCACGCATCTCAGCTTTGATTCCACTGTGTGCCCTAGCTAGCAAGTTATACCCATTAACCCCTCATTACACGCGTTTAACTTTAATTTATTTTAATTCAATTTTTTTAGTAATTCTAACAATAAAAATATGAAATTATGCGTGAATGCAATGAAGGATTAATGGAAGCAGAACGCAAGTGTGCTGCCTTATATTTATATTACTTCATAAAAATTAAAGAGTAAATTAATTTTGTTTACTCATACTGCTAAATGCACTTAAGCAAATGAAATGAGTTGATTAAATCTACCTGTTTTTTAAAATTTGATCTGACAGTACATTGTCAAAAAATTATCAATAACTGGTATCGTTTCGCGAGGTAACAATTAGACACTGATAACGGTATCAGTTATTAAATTCCGTATATGGATGTCATGTTCATCTTTCTTTTATAACATTATCTTCTGCTGATATTTAAGCATTATTATTTATAAAATATTACTTACCTATACTGGCTAAGAAGAACGGTGTCATTAGCTTGAAGTTCGACTCGGCAACATAGTACAAGCTGGAGCCTATGACGACGTTTAGATAAATGCCATTTTTAAGTAAATCTAAATCGAAAATCTCTTTTATCCTCTCGAAGCATGCATTCCCGGATTTACTTTTCGCGTCTACTGTTTTACTATTCAATGAAATATTGTTTGTGCCATTTTCCATTCGTTTCACTGGCTCCTCTTTATGCAACAGCGAGTCGCTTTCACGTAGATCACTCGTATTCGGCTGAAAGTAACAAATAGGTACATTCATTCACGTCTATGAATTCTTTAATTTGATATACATTTAAGATAGAAAACAACATAATGGAAATATGTAATAGTTGGTATTCTTTTATGAATCTATATAATTGTAATATGGTATAAAATTACCCTTTTGATAACTTTCTCGTGTTTAACTTGAAGCGGACGTAGCAGACACGCGCCAACGGTGGAATGCAATGCTGTGCCCCCAATAATTAACATAGCTCCCCGAAATCCGTAGGCTTCCAAGAGAAGATGAATATACTGTAGCCCAAAAAAATTACCATTATTATCTATGTAATCTTTCTTCAGCCTTGTGATTAAACAGATGATAATGATCGTATGTGTAAATACCAATCTTTTATCGCATCAGGTATTTCGATCATAGATTGCTTATCTCCTGTCATATTTCATGTCCCAATTAAACAAATGATATAATTCTTCAAAAATGAAAGCAGTATGTTACGGAAGATTTAGAAAGAAGAAATGAATAAAATAATCGGTTCATATCATTTTCAACGATTGGTATTGCTTTGATCATAATAATAATAATAATAATAAATATAATAATAATAATAAATGATCGTAATAAAGGGATTAGTAAGTGTCATATCTCTCACTTGAGGTACTATCATCATAGCTAGAGTTGTTCCCGCCATGGAAAAACCGACAGCTTGTCCTCTCTTCTTATCGAAAAACGTGTTCAACGCAACGAAAGCTGATGCGGTTGCTAACCCGGTTCCTAAGCCTATGACAGATGCAAATAAATAAAACTAATGAGAAATTCAGGTTGAAACGAGGTGCGAAGTTTTACTAGGAAATTAACAGCGAATTAAATTATGTAAGTGAAATTGGTGTGTAATAGAACTTTGTTAAATCAGCGAATTATATGAAACGTACGTGAAAAAAGAATTTATGATTGCTTATCTTGGCGTTTTACCTCCTAAAATACTGTAAGTGCAAATAATGTGTATCATATTGTTGGCTGTCGACGTCAATATTAGTCCAGTACAGCCTAAGAGTGATCCGAAAAAAGCCACTTTTCGGTAAGAATATTTCTTTAATAATGGCCCTACTAGTAAACCTGTAAAATAAGAACTAACTGAGAACTATAGAGAATTTTAGGAAATTGTATATAATTATTCAAATGTATCATCAAATATATAATAATTTTATGAAATACAGAATATAAGATATTGAATGAATTTTTCTTTCAGATATAATATTGGTAATTAACGTTATACTTTAGTAGTACCTGAGAAATTAAATATTGCATCAAGAATGCTCATTATTAACGATGCACCTGTGGAGTCGATTTTCATTTCCTTTAGAGGATCATGGAAAAGAAGACCGAACGAGGGGTCTAAAGATCTTAAAGAGAGCTGAAATAAAATAAATTCAAAACGATTTCAATGTAATATGATTTAAAACTCCCTGATATAAATATAAATATTCTTTTAAATTTATTTTTTATTTCGCACGCAAGAATTTAGCGAGGAATTAAAAATCAGCTTTGAATGTATGCTTAATTTCATCACGAGTGAGTTCGTACGATTTCGGTTAACCGATTTGCGAATCCATATAAAAGACTTTAAGAGATGTTAAAAGGAATATTAGAACTTGAAACTTGTAAATTACATAACGGCAATATAATCCCTGATTGCTGCTGCGGCGTTCTAGAGTAATCTAGACATTGACAAGATAGAATTATTTATAATTACCAGATCGCATTTTTCTGCGCTGAATGAAAAAACATTGCTCAAACAAACAGTCAAAAAATTTCTTTCAAACTACAATTTCTAGTATCACTTAATAATAAGAGAATAATTTTTTTTACTAAAGTAAAACAGTTGTCTTACCAGTCAATTATTGTATTACTTATTGACTTAATTAAATGATTAAAGGTAAGAATCATGAATTGGTAAATGGCTTGATTGTTTTATTTTCAGATTGGGAATTACCGTGATTAGGCTGCTGCCGAAGCAGACGAACCACCCCCAACCGCCGTCAGGAGCTTTCCTCTTCGCGACCTCGGTATTCATCGTGTTCACCGGTTGTCCACATACGAGCCTTAATTTCACTCACGAAACACTTCCCTTAAACAACGATTAACAGCAACGTGGAGGCACAGTTCGGTCACTGCCTCTTCATTCACTGCTTAACGAACCGATACGCGGTCCGATAGACCTGCTCGGCTCTGTTTCCCTCACCTCTTCCCTCGTTAAAGCTAGCACCTCGGCCAACCGATTCGTTCACCGTTTATCCCTGTTTGTTCCAACCTATCCATGGAAAATTACGTGTCTCTTCTGGGATTCATAACTTCCAAAGAATTTTATATACCTTTGCCTCTCGTTTGATTTCGAATCCCATATCCAGATCTGGTAAAAATTATTTCAAGATAACGTGTATACACATTATTTTATGTTTGAGTAAGTTACTTGCTACTGAAACCATTTAAGAAATTGTATAAGAAATTATTTAAGAAATTATAAAGAATTACTCTAAACCAATCATAATATATTTGTTGGGTCATATAATATTATTTATGTTATTAAATTCCTTATGTCAAACATTACTATCTCATTCAAATTTTTTCTACTGTGACCATATTATACACTACACGTGCAAATACTTATGTAACTAATTAATTCATTATTTAAGCAGTTATAAAAACAATCTATTTACTTTACAACATACATGTGTATAGATCAATCATTTTGCATAGAACAATTTATTAAGTACTTAATATAAAGCAAAGTGTTACTTGGATTTCCAAATAATTAAAATTTTTGTAAATGTACGTAAGTTTGTGTACAATTTTAGGAATATAAAGTTGCGAAGGTCACTTCTACATGTATTTGTACAGTGCTTATAGCTGCATCAGGAATAGTTACTGATAAATGGTAGATAATTGTCAGCTAATTCACGTTCAGAAGCGAACTCGTGCACGGTAATCGCATTGATTCCGGTTCGCAAGTGTACTTAACGCATAGCAATAATGTTTTCTGTGATATTTCGCCTTGATGGAAAAACACTGAGTTTTTAATGAAAGTATACTATGTGTCATGATTATAAAACCGAACGCAGAAAAAAATATGTTAGACCGATTATAGAATTAGAATATTAGATTCAAGTACAATCGTCTTTTTAAAGGTACTGGAATTTTATTGAAAAACTTTTTAAGTGTAATTAACACTAAGAAGATTGAAAGTTAATACATGCCCAAAAGCAGTCAAAATGATTTCATTGGGCAATCTAGTATTAAGAAGAGAATGAAATCTTTTGATACGTAGTGTACACAGAGTACACACCTGCTCTTTCCTTACCTAACAAGCGCGGAATGAACAATTTTTCTACGAACACATGCATCGCACGTGATTAATTCTGAATTTGTTCCGATGCTGCAAATTATACATCGTATAATAGAACGCTACACAAGTGTTTCTCGCACACAATAATGAGACTGATTATTATTGCAGTGCTATCATAATTTATACACATTTGCTATCGACAAAAATTATTTACATGCGCTGAATAATATATTTTATTACACGATTAACGCAATGGAATTCGCTACTTCCTTTTTTTCATGCTTCGTACTTTCTTGTAATGGTCATGTGACGCAAGAGAATAAATATTAATAAAGGCGAAACAAGGATGACGAATTCGTTTAAGGAGAAAGATAAGCGTCAAGTATTTTGATAGGGGAAACAATATTCTTCCAATAACACATAACCGCAGGTAATCGATCGCGAAAGATAAAACGGCCTGGCCGGGGGATAATTTCAAACGTGGTACGGTTGTTCAATTAATTCCAATACAATGTTCACAGCTCCATGAAGATTATTAAATAAGAAATATAAAAAATTTGACTGTGTCACCGTACTAACATGTACATTAACATATACATGATAAAAAGAATGATATAAATATAATAATTTTCATCAAAATAAAATTCCTAATACACTCGGAGATTCATTACAATTATAATTTCTTTGATCGTCAAAAATATTCAGCAAACTTTTGATTCAAACAGTAGAAGCTGCGACAAACACGTGTATAAATAAGAATTGTTAACTCAGCCTAGTCACTCACTGTCAGAAACTACGTACGTGTTTCAATGAAACTTTCGATTATTGTATTAATCAGCGTCAATGTTACTTTCACTTATACGGGCGCCGCGCGGCGAGCGAACTTGCAAGATAAACTTGATTTTCGCCGTGAAAATTGTATACGCATTGTTCACGACCTGCTGTTCTATATTTTCGCTATCGTCACACTGGCTATCGGCGTCGCGGCCCACTTAAAAATGTTACCAGCGCCCGACGCGACGTGTGATTTATCAATTCTTGTCCTACCGAAGCATCTTACCCTCACCACTGGGCGTGATCCTTTTATTAAGCTCCTTGACACGTTTTTTAATATAGTATATAATAATTTCAAATATACGTATAATAAAATATTATTATATTATTATGTACAAAATTTAAAATATACGTATAATATTTTCAAATACACGTTAAAGAAGTATCATTTCCTTGGTACAGGATTTAATAGAATTTAATATCGAGACTAAACAAGAATTTCCATTTTATATTATAGTCTCATGAAAACATGTTTTAATTTATTGAATTACAAGAATGAGCTCGTTTAATAAATTTAATAAAAATGTATGTTCTTCAGGTTGTATGAAAATTAAGAAGACTTCGTAACACGGCTCCATCTAAAACTTCATTGTACTCCTCTTTATTGTCTATGACCAATATAAATCCCTTGCCAATTCGTCATCTGCTAACACGCAATCTGTCCAGCGATAGGCTGTACAAATGTACCCTATGATAAAAATAGCGTACGGTGAGGTATTATCGAAACCGTGTTGGAGGATCTGTCGGTTAAGAAAAGAAGGCTCTGGTCGGAGGAAAACAGCGAGAGATTACCGATATCTCGTTACTCTAGTTCGACTCAGAGACTGTTTCCGAGTTCTCAGACAACGAGTTTCATTCCGCCAGAGTGAACGCGAACGGTCGAACCGAGCACGCGGGATCCGAGTTTCGAGTTATCGATTTTCCCTCCCACGATCAATTTCCTCGCTACCGGATTTTCTATTATGCTCAGTGCTGGAGCCACGCGCGAAACAATTTTCACCGAGTGCGGAACGCTACCTCATCCCGGTCGAGTCACGCAATTTCTTCCCGATATCATCGCCGATACGTGAATCGATAATAATCGGTATGAATCGCGTTAGGATGGACGTTGATCATCTGGATGCTGCGACGCGTGCGACCGCCACGATTTTACTTATTTAATCCCGTAAGTCTTGGATCGTAAAAGGATCATATCTAAATAGCGTTTAATTTATATTAGATTTATAGAAATAAATATATAATAATATATATAGATTTTATTATTTTCGTTAATGATGAAATATGCAATTATTTGTCAGCCAAATATCGAAAATCATTTATACATTAGGCAAGCAGATTGAGAGTCTGTTCAAGGTTTATTCAGAATATAATTTCCACGAACATTTTAATTAAAAATTTCTCATTAGAATTTAGAACAAGAATATGACACAGAATTAAAAATAGGAATATAAGTGAATTGGTTCATATCATCTACTTATATTCAGTTCAGAAAAATATCGTTCCCGGTTATTTAATGCGGACGTTTATCACCATACAGGGACAGTTGCGTTGTAAAAAAATATAGCCCGATAGTCTCGGCAAGAATGCTTTAATTGAAACGATAAGCGTCTCGATCGAAATGTAACTGAATGTATCATATTTTAAACAGAATCTCTCTAGCTGACAGACGATTTTCATATAATGGCCAAAACTGATAATATAAATGTTATATGGCCTTTTGCTAAATAAATATATGTGTACTGTAAGTAAGTGTGAGATGTTTTGTAGAAGGGAAAATTCTGTAGTGCATTGATCCAATTGCAATAATCTCCTGATGACCTTTTCTCTATTTATTATTCTTATCTGATTATGTTTCATGAATTGTACATATTGTATTAACATCGATATCGCGGATAAATCTAGTTGTTGTCGAACATAGAACCTTTTCGGAACAGTATGCCGAGAGATATGAAATATGAATTTCAATACAGATACGAATATAAATATTGTGTAAGAATCTTGCACCACTTGCACTACCGGTCCTGCTATGGCAATTAACCATAATGCCATGGACCTATTAGCTAGTGACGAATTTTTATATTGCATTTATATCTTTCAAATATTTGCATACATTTACTTACATTTCCACTTCCAATATATAGATGTTAGAACAAATAATTGAATTGGAATTTATTTGATAATCTAATTTCATTGCTTGGATTTAGATTTTAATTTGATTACCGTTACGACTGTAATTAAAAACGTTTTTACAAATTCGAGGTGAATAAATGGTCAGAATTAATAAATAATAGAAAATGATATATAGCTAGTTAAATTGTTCATAATCACGCGTACCGCCGATGGCAACTGTGCAACACATGGATTAATTAACACGACCGCTCAGAATATTTTTCGCCAATGGTTTAAATTACATGCGGTTGTAAAGTAGCCGCGGTTTGAAAGCAAATTTATTTTTGCCACGCAGTTGATTGCCATTATTCTCGGTACTTCTAACAACGTATTGATAAAAAATACCGAAAATTGTAACGAAATTCGCTAACTGCATGAAATGTCAAAGTTCATCTCAGAATTTTAAATTACACAATATATACCAGCTTCATGTACCTCTCAAAAGTCTAAATTAATATCAGGCATTAAACTTTCTCTTTAATATGTAATTTGAAATATTTTGATAATATTACATGCTTTTTTAGCAATGTCAATGCACGCTTAATATTTCTTCTAAACACGAAGTATTATATATTTACAATTCCTTCACTTCATCACATCGAAACGTGTTAATAGCATTGCTAAAAGTGTTAAAAATTTCTAATATTACCGCGTTCGCGTTATTGTCACAGATTTGAAATTTATCAATACCGAATACGCGATGCACATTTTTTATATGGGCAGTCAATACGACGTGCAAATTTGTAGTACTAAGTTTTCTAGGAAATGAATCTCTTATATAAATACGTTCACGTAGGAGGGAGATATTTGTATCTCGTACATGAGATAACACATTCTATATGTACGCAGTAGTACGTTAATAATAAGTAAATCTGTGCAACGTTTCATTGATTTCTTCTTCTACCCTGTAAAAGTATCGCGTGCGCCTGATCATCCGCAACCGAATCACTAGACACGTAAACAGTACTGTATATTTCAGGATTTCCATCATCAGACATTTGTCTGATATTTTTTTAGCTATAGAAAACTCTAATAGCAAATCCTGTGTCATATTATTTTATCAATTTAATAGCACTTGATTTTAATCAATTAATTTACTGTTAAACAAAAATTGAATTCGCTTTTAAGAGTTACAGAACTTCATTTTATAAACTGTTATAGAACAGTTTCCCTAGTTGAAATCGTATATAGATTTTTTGTTAGTACTTATGCATTATCGCGGTTAATTGAAATTTTGAGACGACTAGATGTTAGAGCACGCGCCTAGAAGTTAGCACATTGTTATTATTTTCATGTCATTATCAGACGACGTTATCAGTTGAGCGTTGCACGGTGATGCAAAATTTCAGACCCGATGTTTTTTCTTGTTTTCCCACCTCGCTACGATTTCCTAATTCCAGATGCTGCGGCGGCAATATTTCATTCTCGCCTAAGGACATGTATTTAAGTAACACTGACATCGTGTACATAGATAAGAGAGGCTTCGAATTTGTTTGTACCCCGTTTCGTTCAGTCGAAAACCATCCAGCCGTCTATTACGTACACGTTCATCAAATTGATTTACTAGTAATTGGTTCGTTTCCTATCGTATGGGAAAAATTCGATCGGTAAGATTCTTAGTTTCACGTGCAAATTACGTTCTGTTTGCTCAAAAATTTTTATCCGGTACCCACCGTTTAAAAACGTTGTCTCATGAGATTCAACCGAATTCGGTTTATATTTATTTCCATCATTTTCTAAATGGATTAGATATTAACTAGATTTCGTATGTGCAATAAGAACGACATCTAAAATTCGGTTGCGAAGAAATTGACTCGATAAATATTTGAATAAGCCATTAAATGATCGAACGAATTCTAACATTTTCTAATTGCATGCGCGGACCAGATAAAAATATGACGGTAGCCAAGACTAATGGAGCGACGACGATGGGGGCGACCACGAACGTTTTCACCGAGAACGAGAAGTTACAAAACAACGTTTCATTGCCGATAAAGAATGAGGAGGACGACGAGGATGAAATCACGTTGGAAGATCTGGCGCCGGACGGTGGATGGGGATGGATAGTTGCGATCGCCATGACATTAGTGTTTGTCAGTATTCAGTTAATAAGCGATGAAAATAATTCAGAAAATAATTTTCACTGCGTAATAGATATTGAAAGTGGAGATAAAAAATTGATCAAGTTGTTTCACAGTTGACAACATTTGGACCGACCACGTCGTTTGCAATAATATTTGGCGACTTCCTTGAGGCGACTGGGAATGCTGGCACAGCGATGACGCTCTTCAATTCCGTTTTCATGACCACATATTCCATTGCCGGTGAGTAGATGAATATCTATATAATTCTGCCCCCCTTTTCGTTAGACATATTTTGTTATTAGCTATTTCAGAAAACAAGATTTAATTAAAATATTTTTCGATTATATAATATATATTATGTTAAACATAAATTTTGATAAAATTCGCGTCGAAAATTAATTAAATACACATATTTAATGCGATTGTAAACGTGTACATAATCGGGCGCCAGGAAGTGAAAATCGCGTCTGCACAAATAAATTAAATGTCACAGCGTTAAACATCGCAGTTGTTTTTAAATAATGTACATTCATACTTAAAGCTTGTTAATTTTCTATAAAAAGGTCTCGCATGAATAGATAAAGGAAACAATTAAACAAAGTAGTCGACAATTCCCATATTAATAAATTAATTGAAGCATGAAGAATGGTTCTAAATTGGTTCTACGTGTTAGAACAATAGACATATTTTTAGATAACGCATGACTCTCGTTAACGCGTTCACAGCAGAATATTTGCAAATATTTGCATCTATTGATAAATCTGTTGACACTTCATAAGGGGTATGATAATATCGTAAAACAGGGATGACGAACAGAAACAGAAACTCGTGAGCCACTATAATTAATATGAACGGGGGGCCAAACCCAGGATTGTATTTTTTTTTTTAGAAGAAGTCACAAATATGACGATGCAGCATTTTCATGTGACTTCTACGGCTTACATTTCATCGCAGGTTTGATGACCAATACGTTGTTAAGACGATTTTCAATGAGACCCGTGGGATTATCTGGCGCGGTTCTCTTCTCAGTACCAAACGTTTGCTTAGCTTTCGTGACGAACGTCTTCGAAATGGCATTCCTGAATTTCCTCCAGGGGATGGGACTCGGCCTGCTGGTCACCATCTGCAATACCAACTTCAACGCTTACTTCGTGAAGAAACGAGCACCAGTACGTACAATAAATACGGGCCTTGGTTACTCGACGTTATTATTTCTTTTAGAAAATGTCTCGCTGTTTAGGTGATGAGCGCTGCTCAGGTGATCATCGGTTTAGGTGGCATCGCGTATCCTATTTGGATCGAGAGAATGATGAAGATGTACGGTTTCAGGGGTGAGTGCTTAATATTATCCAAAAGTATATTTCGCAATAATTGGTTGAGTTTTATCTAATTATGTCATTTTATTTTTATTCATTAAAATTGGGATAATAATGTAATGTCTATATTCATGTAGGAACGGCATTGATGACCGGTGCTATGAGCCTGAACTGTATAGTAGGAATGATGATGATGCACCCCGTCGAGTGGCACGCGAAGAAACCGGAAGAGGTCCGGGCGGAAAGGGCGCGAGCGAGGGAAGAACGCAGGCTACGGGACATTGTCCTCTCGGATCGGCGTTACAGCGACATGGTACGAGCACCCACGAAAACCAGGTGGAGCAGCCTGACGAGTCTCAAGGACGAAAGCGGGAAACAGGTGCCTCTTCTGATTGAAACGCTAAAAGTAAGTCCTACAATTACATAGACTACATTCAATTCCTATATGAATAGATAAAATACGCAGTCTACATATTCAAGATTTAGAAGAACAAATAAAATAATTTCGTGAGTTCTACAAAAAACATAATGTATCTTAAGTAAGTAAAATCAGTTATCTCAGGTCCTGAAGATTCTTACCGAAATATCTTGCGACGTTAAATTCGCTATTAAATTGTTGCATAATTCATAAGCAATTTTCTGTTCGAACAGCATCCCGCAAAGAGGGTGGCATCGATATCCGAGCTCGAAGGGCGAATCAGTAATCGGATCAAGTCTGGATCTATGCGTGAATTATTAACGAGGCGCTTGTCGGCGTTCTCATCGACGAGTTTGGTGAATTTAGTCACCGGTATTGGAAGCTTGGGTGAAGTCAATCAACATCGTTCCGAGAAAACTAAAGAGAAGCGGAACGAGAAAGCTGTGCAAGTCTGCTTGACGGATGACAAGGATAATGGAAAAGGTCAATTACAGTACGTGATGCATTTCCTTATATACGCAATGATTTCTTATATTAATTTCACGCAAAATCTAATTTTTCGTATCTCTATACCCATTCTTTATGTTACTCACTGTCAGAAAAAATTCTACTTCAGAAAATTTTCAATGCATTACAATATAGAGCATACGTGAATACAAATAACATTTTTAACAGAGAGATACTGGACGATCTTTTGGAGATGTCATTGTTAAAGAATATCCGTTTCCTGAACATTTGCTTCGGCATCAGCTTCGTCCTGTCCAGCGACTTCACGTTCGCCAGTCTGCTGCCAATGATGATGATCAAGAACGGTTACACGCAGAGCGAGGCAGCCAGAGCGGTCACCATCGGCGCGTCTGCCGAGTTGGTCTCGAAGATTTTGCTAGCGATTTTCACTTTCGTGGTGAAAGTCAAGGCGAAATACATATTCTTCGTCGCGATGATTTGTATGGCATTCGCGAAAACCGGTACGCAGTTCTTGTTAAAAGGCGATTTCATAATCTTACTGCTTAGCAACATTCATCCAAGAACGAAACTGTTTAATCATAGATTGACGAATTATTTATTTTCCAGGTTACTTATTTTACAACGGTACGTTGATAGGAACGTTCGCGATGATAGCAGTAATAGGAATGGTCAGATCATGGTTACTGGTACCTCAACCGTTAGCGATTATAGAAGATATCAGTATTGATAAATTTGCCTCGGCTTATGGAATTAGCGGTGCTGTCAACGGTGTAATTTCAATACTATTCGGTCCGATAGTCGGTGAGTGAAACCTGTCTTTCCCATAGAACATGATTAATTAATCGTTACATTAACAACGTAATTTCCTCACATTAAATTTAATAATAATTCAAGTCGAACGATTCGATGAATGTACGGATTGAAGGACATGGGGAAAACTGTTAGTAACGAGCAGATGGGCAAAGGGATTTGAAATGTCTTACAAACGAGATTTCGTTGTCTTCTCAGGGTTCCTGAAGGATTGGACCAACAGTTTCGTCGTCTGCCAGCTTGCCCTTTTACTAATGAACGTCCTGTTCGTTATCCCGTGGGCAATACAGTTCCTTTCAGATTTACCAAAGAGGAGGAAGGAACGGGCGGATAAAATTGCCGCCCGTACTTCCGGTTCCCTTTCTGCGGATTGAGACAATAGGAGAGAGATGGAGAAAGACCCCGCCGCGCACAGTCCCTCCGGCCAATCAATTGTGACCGTTAATAATCATATGCAACGTTCTTTATTCTATCACAAAGAGGAAGGAAACCGACGCAAGTATTAGTAACGTGTGTAAATTACTTAATAATCACTGCGAATTAAATACCTTGTGGATAGATATTGAGAAATAAATCGTTATCCGTAGTTGATTGTAGATACGTACGTATCTGTACATACTGAGCGAAGACGGAAGGATTTAGAATGATTTTCTGTATGTAAATATACCGTGAAAATATTTCATGTGGATTTATAAGATGAAATTGATATGTGAAACTAATATGTAAAAAAGAAAATAAAATACTGTTAAAATTGAGTAATTTGAAAATAGAAATTGTTTAACGATAGGTTCGGACGAATTCGTCAAACGATTGTTGTCATAATTGTAGCGATTTATTTTCCACTTCCAACGATTTACTATTGTCATTGTATAATTTATTGTACATAATTAAAATTATTTCATATTTTATCATAAATCGTCTGAGTGAGAACCCATTAAGCTTAAACACGAACCTCTGGGGCATTGTTTCGCGGCTCGATTTTAATTCGGAAGCCGTCCGTCCTTTTCAGAATAATGTCGGCCCTCAACCGGAAGTCCTTTTCTGTGAGATCCGACAGGATTCTGTAGTTCCGCAAGATGGTCGACAATAAGACCTTCAACTTCAGCATTGCGTATTTCCTTCCCACGCACGACCTAAAAAAAAACGCGAGTTCATATTGTAGGACATGTGCTTCTACGATTTTATAAAGAGATCTACTCTCAGGAGACAAATGTCTTTTTTTAAAAACTGTTTCTTTATTTTTTGTATTATCAGACAGCAGATTTTGTATCTAAGATATTTCTATTTCACTTGCATAGATATATCATTAAAAGGGACTTACCTTGGGCCAGCGCTGAATGGGATGTAAGCGTAATAATGCCTACTTTGCATTTTCTCTGGCAGGAAATTGTCAGGATTGAACTTCTCGGCGTTCGGGTAAAATTCCTCCAATCGATGGAGTTTGAACGGTGAGATCAGGACCGTGGAGCCCTTTGGGATAACATGGTTTCCTGTCACTGTAAAAGAACAACAAAAAATATGAACATAACTTATGAATGTTTTTTTTGTTATACAAATAGAATTATTTATTGTTCATTTACCTAGTTTCACGTCCTCATTGACCGTCCTAGCGATTGCTGGTACTGGTGGGTACAGTCTCAAGGTTTCCAAGATTACCCTCTCGAGGTACTTCATGTCTGTGGTGTCCTCAAACGTGCAAGGCCTGTCCGAACCCTTGAAGATCCTATCCAGTTCTTCATGAACTTTAGCCTGGGACACATTATATCCTTTACGTTGTCATTAAGTGTATTACATTATAATAAATCGAATATTTGCTTTATTCGAAAATCTCATGTTCGTATCATCGAAATACTTCAGGCGCTATTTTAATCAGGCAACGTCAAGCTATGGAACCGTAGCCTCGTTAACCTTTGATTATTAGAAGAACGGCGAATGTAACCTTCGAAACGATAATTGAATTGTAAATTATTCCGTGAGAAATGGGAAATGTGGAGAACGGCAAAACATTGTTCATGCGATTGTGCGCGATGTGTCACACAGACACCCCGGGTGGAAAAAATAGAGTAGGGCCAAATCTGTTCGGAATTTATGGCAAGAAGTGCGGTAGTACGTATACATGCGTGATTATATTAAATAGATTATTATATTAAATAATTCTGTTATATATGACAGAATAATCTCGTACATCCGAGGCACGTTTTGCCATGTACAAAATCTACTTCATGTAAATGCATATTGAAAACTATTCTCATTTCGCATTAAGTCGATGATTAAGTGAGTGAACGAGAAATGTCATTTGCTTGTTATTAAAATAATTCTAACGGTATGCAGTTCAATGAAACTTGTGCGAACTAAAGGTTGACTTTAAATGTAGCTGTCCCCGGATACGATTACACCGAAACGATGAAAACGAAGGGTCTTGTATGGGACGACGACAATTTGGACAAATATTTACAGTTCCCGCGAAAATTCATGCCTGGTACCAAAATGGTGTTCAACGGTATGAAAAAGCCGAACGACCGCAAAGATGTAATCGCGTATCTAGCATCGCTGAAATGACGAATAAGCGAAATCGTAAATTTCGTTAACTGAAATACATATAACATGTATGATGTAATAATACGCCCGTGTACAGTGTCCAGAACAAGATGTTCTTAGTTACTTAGTTTAAATCTGATTAACAAAATTAGAGTAATAAAATGAATGGGGAAATTTTATTCGATATTTTATTGAACTCACCTGAATGTCTTGGTGAACTCCAAGGACGCAGAGGACGAAGCTGGATCCTGCGGAGGTGGTGTCGTGTCCCTGAATTAAAATTATATGGTTATTATTAATTCGCAGTGTATAAACTCGTTCGGTTACTTTTTAAACAGATATATCCTTTCAAGAATTGAATAAAACTACGGTACGTATTCTGGAGCTTGAGAAAAAAATGAATTATTGAAAGAGCTACCGCTAATCACAGGAAATAATATGCAGTCTGGGAGACAAATTAATTAAATGCGCATACGGCAATTGGATGAATAGTCGATCGTCGGGATTACTTTCTTGCAAGAGCTATTCAATTTACATAGATAGACGTCATACTGGACTATTTTAATTTTTCGTCATTTAAATGAATTCATCTTGAATCAAGAATCGGCTGATGTAAATATTATCCTGAGAATTCAGTCTCTCCATACATTGTGCATTGTCGTAAATCAGATTCGGAATTTATTCAATGAATCGATAATTAATTGACATCAAGTACCTCGAACAATATGGTATCTACTTCTTCTTGGATTTCCTCCTCGGTCATCTTCGTGCCGTTCCTCCATAGGTCGAGCATCTGATCCAAAAATGCGAGTCGCCTCTTCTCGCCGACATCGTTGTCCAACTCGTCCAAATCGTCCTTGACGTAGTGCAATTGGACCGCGCTCTTATCCTGCTCGGTCACTTTAGCCTCCGTCGTCTGCTTCTGCTTCTGCGACTCGAATCCAACTTCCTTCACTTCTGCCTTCCTCCTGCTGATCACGCTCGACGACAGGCCGTGAATAATATTCAACATCTTAACCTGTTCCTGGGACGATTTCGAAAGGTTGAATAGAAGATCCAAACGTTGGTCTACCTTGTACTGACGCTGGTGTATGATGTCGCACAACCTGTTAAAAAAAGTTCAAATAAAATGTTTGAATAATATTGGCAAAGAAGACATTTTTATGGTACTTTACGAGGCTGAAACGAAGGCATTCGATTGATACAATTGAGTTATGAATAATTGTAATACTCACTTCATCACAGCCATGGCGTAGTCGTGACTGGACTTGTATCTGTCAGCCCCTGTTCTCCATCTCGCACCCATCGCTGTGCTCAACAAAATGTCGACGGTGACCGTTGCGAGGTAATCATGTACGTCGAACTCCTTTCCTATCTGTTCCTTCAGACGGTGCACCAGGTCTCGGCTGTTCTCAAAGAACAGCGGTACGAACCCTTTGAGTATAGACATGTGAAACGTGGGTGCGATGATTTTCCTGTGCCTCTTCCATTTCTCACCGGTGTTGATCAGCAAACCGTCGCCCAACCACGGTTGGAAATATCTAAAAATAACATATTCATACGAATTTCGTTAATACAGAAAATAAGAATTGACGCATTTTTAAAAAATCAATTATAGATTTGCAAATTTGTACTTAATGAATGTGGAATAATTGAAATTGAATTATTTCTTACCTGTACTCTGGCGATTTATCGATGTGTACCGAGCTGTTGAGGATGATCTCAACATCATTGGGATGGTATATGAAAACGACTAATTTCCAACCCAGGAAAGCTCGAACGACAGGCCCGTAAACGTCATATTCGAGAACTTTATCCAAGACTTGGTTTGGGTTCACACCAATAGTCAGCAATGCGTTTCCTATGATAGGCATCTTCTTTGGCCCTGGGATATATCAAATCAATTTTTATAATTGTACTCCATGTGCCATTGATTTTGAACTTACCTGGAAGTTTGTTTCCCATCTTGACGACTCGCATATTCTCCACGTAGAAGTAGAGCGCGACCAAAGCCGTTGCAAGCGACAGGAAGGAGTAAAAAAGTGCCGATTGCACGTAAGTGTACATGGTCGCCGTGGTCTCCGTCTCCATGGCTGTGTGCTGGCAATTATCACAAAAGTATTATTGAGAACTATTAAAAAATCTTCTTCAAATTTCGATCAATTACACAGTGAGTCCAACGATAAACTTAACGATGCATTGCGTTTAAAGTAAAAATGTTTATGGCAAACTACCTTTTGTGCGAGATCAGCACACACAGAACAACCGAAAGCTGAGAGTCACTAAGGATAAACAGCAACAAAGCTGGTGTTCCTTTTATATCCACAGCCGTCTGGTGCATATATCTACGTTTTCGTGTTTATGTAAAATTTTTCCGTTGTTTTAAATCTATTATACTGTGACCTCAACTTCATTCGACCATCTGAATCGCAAATCGTCGGCCTGCTACATTTTCCGGAATTAATCTAAACCATTTACATTCATCGTATTGTACAAATAACGTGAATGATACCCTTTATAACAAATTACATTTATCACGTCGATAGAAATTAACCGATGAAAATTATTTTCGGATAACAAACAAACAAATCGAAGGATTTAGAGAGAGAGAGATAGGATGTCTGCCGTTGGCCAAATGTACATTGTTTCGCATTTAATAAATTCGTGAGGAAAAATCAGGTGAATCACAATGTATTCGAAAAATTTGAATCTGTGCATTAATCGTTCTTATGTAATTAGCAAAATATGCAGCTAAAGATCAATGCGAGCCGGGAGTCGGCTGACGGTTCAGCCGTCGGATTGAATCACTGAGTTCGCTAGTTAATTTTATTCAATTCGCGTCTATCACGTAAGTTAACTGAATAGACGACAAACATGGGTCATCGTCATCATGCACTGACCACCGTAACTTCGTCTCCTACCTCTCAGACCAATTTCGTAGTGAATTGAAATTAGCAATAAATATAGTATACAACAATTAGACAATATTTTATTGCGTCAATTGTAATGTAAAGAACGAACAGAATAGTATCTCAGTCATGTCTGATAATCGATCAATATATTCAATGAAAATTTCTTAATTGTTTTTTTTTTATATTCAATTTAATTATAATGTTACGTGACATAGATCAATAAAAATGCGGTGGCGTGGGTCGTCGAACTGGTAACGAACGCTTCCGGAAGTGACATAGCAACCTGTTCCTCCACCCCCTAGGCGGAACGTGCCCGGAAATCGACCCTCCAGGATAATAAAAAATCCGACGAGGAGAGGCAGATAGATAGAGAGGGACAGGGAGCGAACGAAGGGGAAGTTTGGCTAAAACCAATTTCACTAAATTACGAAATTATCGATGGATCGACCCTCTATTGCCGCTTCCTGACCAACTTGATTGTTCCCAAATGCATAAGAGAAAATTGTTTCGTGGGGCAATTTGGTAGCCAAGACCACCATTCTTTCTTCACGGAGTTCACCCATACGATTGATCATCATGAATTTAACATAAAATAATATTGATTAGTAAATTTATTAATTCAAGCAAAAGTCTGCAGATAAGAAAAATTCATATTTATTCGCGTCAGTTTCTCATAAGCGAAGGCAATCTTCTTTTCAAAGCGTAC
>SHCU01000858.1:20376-41827 GCA_004307685.1 Ceratina australensis | reverse complement strand
TGCCAGCACTCCTTCATCAGTTTACCCAGGCCAGCCAGTGTCTTAAAGACAATAAGAATGTTAAATAATTGCAAGTAATGCATCAGATCCTCCCACAATTTTAAGTTCATTCTAATGTATTTATTTTCTGAATTTATGTGAACTCACGGGGTCGGAGTGCCACCTGTTCGGTAGAGGCGGCCTGTGTTGATCCATACACACTAGTTTCTTCATCTCCTCGACAGACGGTTCTTGATTAGCGCTGACCCATTCGGAGTAAGGTGCCGCGTAGTCTAACGCGACTCCGTTACTTATACATCTGCGACACACCTCCCACATTATTAGGCCTAAGCTGTAGATATCCGCGCGACGGAAGTTTTCTAGGCACTCGGCGTTTATCCTGCAAATATTTCAAGTTAAATAATTTGGATATCTTAATATCTTCATATTGTATCTTTAAAAAAATGATACCCACGTTTGTTCCAGAACCTCTGGACTCATATATCGTCTACTTCCCACCCTCACTTCCACTTTATCACTGCTAAGCCTCTCTTGCGTCACGGCTAACGCGAAGTCCGCGATCACGCAGGTACCATTATTCTTGACCAACACGTTCTTCGATTTTAAATTCCTATGGGCCATAGCTGGCTTCCCTTTTGTCCCGTTGATCTCTGTGTGCAGATACAGCAAACCGTTGACGATGCTCAGACACACGTTCAGGGTCTGATGATGCATCAGTGAGTGAGTCCGATTTAAATAGTTATACAGCGAGCCGATAGAATGGAAGTGAGTTACTAGCCACAGCTGAGTGCACGAGGCCCGGCTAGTCATATCGCTGCCTACGTAACCGAGGATGTTGTCGTGACGGGACAGCAATTGGGAATAGACCTCGGTCTCGCGGGCCCAAGCGGACTCGTCGCGAGAGAAGTAGATCTTCACAGCCACGTTCTCACCGTGCCATATACCACGCCACACCTCTCCGCAGAAGCCACCGTTACTGCCTAAACATTCTACTAACGATATTTGCTTAGCCAGTGTACGCTGCACCAGGAGCGGCAGACCAGAACCCGAACCGCTCGTTAAACTACGCCCGTCCAGGTATTCCTAAAATAATAGTGCACTTGTAGATAACAGGTTTTGCCTGTTTATAAGTTGTATCGGCTTTAGAGTGTAGATACCTTTAATGTACTATCTCCAGCCGCTGTAGCCTTTAACTCGTGGGAGTTACTCGAATTCGGCGAGGAGAACGAGAAGTGCAATATAGAGGGCTCCATTTCTGAGTCCATTACTAGTTTACTGCGTCTCGCTGCCATGTTCCGTTTTCTCCTCGTCCTATATACCATTAAATAAAATACCACTAATCCTGCAATTATGCAAATCCCGATTATCGGGCCGAGAATCGATAGTATCAGTTTACTCGCGTAATCTTCTTCAACGACATCTGAAACAGGAACAATTTCGATTAATTTCGTTTTACTTCTTGGAAGAATATGCAAACTATGAACTGTACCTCCGCTAAGGCTATGCAGAATCGGGAATGGACCTCCGTTACATAAATCCGTTTGACAACACTCAACATAATATTGCACTCCCATTGGTTCTTTCACATGACGTTTCTTATAATTATTACTGATGTTGACACCGTGAACCATCTTCGGTGGTAACTGTTTGTTGCAAATGAGCAACATTTGGTCCGTGGAGGCTGTGCATCCTCTGCTCACGCTTTCAGTACCATCCGACTGCCTCACTCTACTTTTCCAACACTGTAAAGAGACGATTATAGCATTAATTCCTCTATTAAGATTTTCCGTAAATATGATTGACGAATCGAGTTTTCTTACTGTGATCGCGTTGTAACATATGTCTGAATACAAACAATCTGGCGAGTCGCATATATGACATTTCAAACGTTGATGTACGTTCGTGCTAACGTTTAATGCCTTTGTCATTTCTAATATTCGTTTCTCTATTATCATTTTGTTTCTATTATTCTTGTGTTCTATTACATTATTAATCTCCTCCTCTCCTGAAAATGAATCCTGTTAAACATTTATAAAATCATTATGCTTACTGTAAATTCCATAATCCATTGTACAATGTGTTTTAATTAATAAAACACATCTAGAGTGATTTATACGGATTCAACCGTAGAAGTAAATTGAAAATGATATGTAGGAAGTCGTACAATATAAAATCACTTGAGAACAATTAAAATAGATACGTATTTAATAATAACAAATGCAGATTCTCTCGAAACAATTTATTCAATCAGAAGTACAATTATCACAGCTTAAACAACAATAATTATAAAAAGAGGCACGAACTAAATTCCATCTTTTTAAATCTGTTATAATGTCGAATGAGTTTCGCATATTTCTTACACCTGCTGTAGCGTTCTCTTATCAAATTAAAGCGTTGTTAATCCCAGTTCAAACAACGGTCATTGTAAGATCATTTGTTTGGACGCATAAAAAAAATATTAAATATGTATTTTCGAATTGTCAAGCGGCGCACGATGTACCAAGCGGATAATGTTTAATTAACGAAACAGATTATTCGTTTAACGACAGTGTAATCGCTCACCTGGACAAGATTCTAGCGTTAATAACAATAAGTAACCAATGAACGTGAAATAGTTTGCCATATTGCTATAACATAACATCTGATCGACGGTCTGAAGTGAATCGCTGCTTATGTAAGAGCACGCCGTCAACGTGCGGCGAACAATTCTCATCTCTGGTCTCATCTGAACGTCGTCTCGTTTCTGAATTCGTATAGTGGCACAATTGCACGATTCATGCTGCAGCATGGATATAAACGAACAATAAAGATAATAATAATAATATAACCTTTTCTATATTTCACTGGCCTATATACTTGCATTCTGCGTGTTAACAATGAAACGTGCGAAACTTGTTTCGATTAATAATGATAAGACGAGAGGATATTATGAAAACGAGTGATAGTTTCTGAAAAAGCAAAAAATAGAATTCTTTATTTTGTTCACTGCCTACCCCAGTGTGCAATTTATCAGAGCCACATTTCTTTTATTAACTCCAGTGTCAATAATATGAAAATAAAGGAGTAAACAAAACAGCGAGATGGCTTCTGTAAAGATCAAGGTAAACGTCCTAACGTGTAAATAACTGATAGGATAAGTTGTACACAAAATTTGTATTAACAATACTCTGAGGCAGAAAAATAGTCACATATTTTATCTATTCAACTTTTGTATTTATTAAGATGCGGGAATACTGTTGCAGGATAAGGTTGTTCTTGAAGCTGACGTCGTGTACTTGCTGATGAAAAAAGGATTTCCCATATCTAGAAATGTGAGGGTTCAGTGGATGCTAGAACATCTGGATACAGTGGTCACTACTCAGTCTAAAAATGTAAAGAACAAAGAGGCGGAGGAGCTTGAAATAGTTTCTATATTGCCAAAAGATAAACCAGAATCTTGGTCGGAAGACCTGAGCGATAGATTCGCTTATAAAGTTACCTCGAAGACTACTATAATATTTCTAGCTCATAAGTATAGAATGGTTTTCAATTTGGACCTTAGCCCCTCTTTAGCAACTGTGGTAAGCACTCTTAATTCAATAATTTCCTAAGAATTAGAATGTTTTATTATAATATGTATTATAGGATATCCAACACGGTGAAATAGTCATAGACGAAGTATATACGGCAACTAAAAACTTTTTGGAAAATATTATCAAACCTGTAAGTTATCGCAAAACAGACGATACTTATAATTCCAGACTCTTACTACAATGAATAATAAATGTATTTTTGTAGTTCACCTTACCAGGGTGCAAGAGGGTCTTTCAACCTGAGATATACGTCACGATAATTGCCCACACTCCATTCTTCACTAGCCCCGCGCAGCAGGTATTAGTACAGGGTTGGCTAGTGACTATGGATAATGTCGATCAGTTGACAGACTATATCAAACAGCAGCTTCATTTATTGGAAGGAAAGGTAGCGCTTGTCACGTCCATCGCGAATCAACAAATCGAAAGTTTACGGGCAGAGAACGAACGATTGGTCGGTGGGTTGTTCGAGGAGAATGTTTGCGCGAACAAAACGATGACCACTCCGATCATTTCGCCAGAATCGAGTTTCGTTAATATATTGAGATACGGGATGTTGGCACTAAGTTTACTTCCAGAATACAGTTGTGCGCGTAGGTTGAAATCAAGATACAATAAAATCATGTTGGTTACCGATTCTTTTAAGTATAGTAATCTATGCATTTTTTTCAGATATGATCATAGTTACTGACGGTATCATTGGTAATCCGGACGGTCCCATATTAGACTCCTTGATGCAACAATTACGAGCAACGACGATCGCTTGCAGCTTTTTGCACGTCGGAAGTACTTATCATCCTCACTGCGGCGACGGATTGGTTCCCTACCAGGACTTATTGCACTTTGTCGCTAGAGCAACGTTAGGCGTTTGTATGTCCTATATACCATACCCGGTACAGAATAATCTATTCTATTAAGCATAAGACTTTTACTGGGCTTCAACTGCATCTGCGTGTATATCATTAAACCGTGCACGAGATATTTAAAATTGACCGAACGATCGTTTACAGATAAACCAGATAGGAACAGAAATGAACGTGTATCACAAGAATTTTCTATGCTGGCTGCTATATCGCGTACCAGACACCAGCAACCACAACTACGATAATAACAGCAACATTAATTGGACCTTGAGCAACACGTTATTTTACGAACAGAAATCGACACAGCTGTTACAGAAGAAGCAAATCGAGGACAAAGTTACGTGCACACTAAGCAGCCTGTTGTGCTGTCGATTAAGAGAGGGATACTTGATAAAGTATGCGAACATCAAAGATGAGATGCTCGAAATAAACTTCGTTCTCTTGTGGAAGTCGAGCATCCTTTTAGAATACGATATAAGCTGCCCGTGGACAACTAAATCGTTGTCTGCTTCCAGTTGTATACAATATACGATCAGTATAGAAGGTAGGTTCACAGAATTTATTAAACGATATCTCTTCCTGTATAAATTAATAACTGTGTCCTCGTTCTTCAGCTCCTTACGAATTCCTACATGATATCACTTGTTTATCGAAGAAACCACTGAAGTCTCATTACCGGCAAGGCGTGGTGAATCGATTTTGGGCAACGTTGAAATCTCTGACGGAGAGCGACAACATGCTAGCACATTTCAGTTGGTTTCCAGAGTTTGGATGGACCTGGTACAGCGTTCCAGATACAATCAGGAGCGGAATGCCAGTCTTCTATTTGTCGGCTTATCCCTCGCCAAGTACGGTGCAGTTAAGGTAATTACTCGCTCGTTCACTGGCTTATTTTCTTTCAATCTGTACGTAATCATAAGACACTTCGGATATTTATTATTTTTAGTGATGCTGCGTGCCCACAGTTCGCTCAAATATATCAGCCGGTAGTGTCTCTGAGCTCTACGCATTGGTCTCGGTACATGCACACGCAACGATTGACTCTTCTCCTCTCGCACGACCGGCCTCTTCCTCGGCACTTACAATTGACTAATCAAAGCGGCCGATTTCAAAGCATACAGAGCCGGCAATCGTTCGCCGTTCTATCCGCAATGTTGAAAAACTGGTCCACGTTCGTCCTAGTCGAGAACCATACCTACGTACAATTCATTTACCGGGAAATCGACAAACCGCCTGTTTCGTTCTCGTTAATACGGATCAACTCGAAGAACCTGGTAGTCGTATTAAATATCGCGTTCGCCGCTGGCACGGAAGGTGCCGTCAGGCATAACGTGGTCGGCGATTTATTGGAGAGGCTGGCGAAGCTCAGTTTGCCAAATAGAAACACCGAGAAGGAGACGCCGTCCTGCGTGATTATCAAGAAATCGCTCGAGAAGATTTTGATCAGATACGAGAGAATGCCGAAGGATTTCACCGTCGTCAATTTCCCCGACGAATACAACAAGCTTAATTCCGGTGGAATCACCGCCAGCTTGTCGAGGTATTTGTACCACAACAGGTGGCTGTGGCACGTGAAGCGGCCGTTCGTACAGAGCATACCCGGAATCGTGTTGCCGAGATTGAACATAACAGCGATCGCCAGGATCCTCTCGACCATCACAAAGATGCGTCTAGCCGAGGGTTTCAACTTCACGTACTCCGCGTCGGGTATACTGAACATGGTCCTCGAGGTACAGATGTGCGGTGTTAAGCAAAACGACGAATGCTATCCCTGCATCATTCAATACGTATTGTTCCCGCCTTACGTTACGTCTAACACGATCTCCGAGCGGGACAGCGCTTCCGAGGAGGACACCGACGAAGGTACCGAAGTTAGCATGGACGATGCTGAGAATTTTGGCGACTTCCAAATAATCTCCGAGATCTGGATCGAACCGCAATACGGCTTCGCGAAATTGTACTCCCAGGGCACGGCCGGTTACATGAATCGGCTGCAATATCACGAGATTCCAGAAGCGGTGAGTGTTATCATTTTTACTTTAATATTTGTACTGCCTGAAAAAAATGATGGAAATTCGTTCGCAGAAATAATTTTGCATGCATTGGTACGAGTGAATTTGATTACTTTTAAGTTTTATAATTATAAGGATTCAAGAGTAAATATGAAAGAAATGATTTTTATTTGAACTTGATTTTTATTTGTTTCATCGGAATATTTGAAAGAAACCATTGGAAATGAATAGAATCTTTTCTATTTCTTCAGATAACATATGTTATGTACGTTGTTTGTTTAACGATACGTTAAGAATGCTTGTTAATGGTCTTTATTATCAAAATCGGTATCAGTAAGTTGGATAAGACGAGTTATTGGCTCGATGCAATAAGGGACGAGTGAGAAATTATTTCACATCGATCCAGGTGACTTAGCTTTGAAAATTCTTACGTCGAAGGCGGGCCCTCTGATACGAGAATTTCGTTACGCAGGAAGCGTTACGTATCACCTCGATTTCCGTTTGCTTAACTTGATTTTTACCTGTACAGGCCGGCTGTCTTGTAGAAAATTTTGAAGTCTTCTAAACTTATTGATTACTCAAATACTTTTCGCATATTTAAATCTAATAAAAATAAAACGTCGAGGTATATTTTATGATTCAATTTTTTGTCTTATCACAGGTGAAACTAAAAATATTATCGTTTTTTCTTCCATCTTAAAAATACATTCGTCAACTAAGATAAAACGTTATCATGAGTTGATTTGTAATCGATAAAAAGATCAAACTTCAAGGTGCAATTTATCGACACGGTAATTCACAATGAAAGAGAAGTAATACATTCGTATCCGATTTTGTGTATCTAAATCTTCGCAAAACGATGCGATATTAAATATATTTTTTTAGAATAAAATCAGATCTACAAATATCGACTAAATAATTTGACAACTTTACTCAACTCTATCAGAAATTATAGAAGATAGAAAAGCTGTTACATGTTCATAAGGGAATTAATAGATCTGAACTGATTAAGCAACCTTATTTTCTTTAATAAGTGAAACAATTTTCCTTCTTTCAAATATAGTTAAATCCTCAAATTTTATCCGAACATCTAAATTGGAACATAATATTTAAACAGTAGTAAATCTATAAAAAAGAATTATAGAGATTAATTCATATAAAAATGAACAGGTTTCTATAAATCAATAAAACCGATTACTATTTGTAAAAAAAAAATCTTCATAAAAATGTACGTGTACTACATTTATCACAAGAATCATTCTTATCACCTCCACGTAGGTGTGCTCCCCGATAATCTATCTGCATACTCGGAAACCCGATTTCTCTATCGCTTTTCTCAAGTATATATAAACCCTAGCACGTCGCCCGATCACTATACCGTTTATTGCCCCGGTTCGGCTTCTATTTTACAACAACTTTTGCAACAATCAATTACCTCCGAACCGTCGATCGCGTTACACGCGAGAAGTGATTAAACGTTTTTAACAGTGACAACGTCAATTTATCAGTCTAACTGATAACGGGCAGCATTCAGTCTCAGTGAAACGTATAGTGATAGTTATACAATCATTTCTACTTTTAAAAGTAGAGAATTAATGTTAAAAATTGGAAATCGTACACACGTGCTCGAGTGGCAGCCTATTTAATTCGAAAAGTACAAGTGACATCGCAATCTCTTTTTTCGATTCCTTTCAATTGTTTAACGAGTTTAAGCACCTCTATTCGCTGTAAGAAAATCGAATTGTACAAAGAAACTGAGAGACTCTTTTTCAAAGTTCTTTACAAATGTCGTTACTGTACGGTTTTCAATTTCCACTGACTATACGTTTCCCGGATTTCAATATGTAAGTGAGAAGCGAAAATTAGAATCAGAACTCGAGTAATTGATCACGATCAAGGGCAGCGACGAGATACGGAACGGAGCACACCCGGTGGAGTTGTTATGGCCTGGAAATTGGGGAACAGTATCGGCGAGACTTAAAGTTGGAAGTGAGGATCTAGGCAGTGTGAGCCTGTTGAGATCGCTCGAGTTTATATTAATTGCCAGATCTAACTCTTCCAGCTCAAAGTCTTGCTCGAAGTTGTCGTCGATGTTCTATATTGAACAGGGAGAGACTTGATCAACGCATCATCCAAATCCCAAAATCTTTATAAAGGATCGATTACTGATACTCCATGTACATAGTTGAGGGTTCTGTTAACTCTTGATTTTCATAAACTCTTTGAGGGGAGAAAGATTAAAAGGGGGCTGAGGTTCAAGTGGAGTAGTGGTCTCTACGCTTTGCATATTTTATCAGAAAAGTGAGATTCAACTCCTCCAACTTACTCCTTCGCTCTAATGCTCTTCGCGCTGACTTTATCTATACATCTTCAACTTCTTGTTTGAAGAAATGTAACATACACAATTATTATATATTTATGAAACTTCGTTACAAGTTTGATTATATCTTTAAGAAAGATCTATTCTACCTCTTAATTTATGTAACAAATAAACCATGTGAAACCCAGACTAATGCGCAATTTATTAAACTGATAAGTTTAGTCGTGTAATTTGCACGTGAAAATCTGATAGGATAAAGTAAATAATCTAATCTGAATTTTAAACATTTTTAATATATCATTTTTAGTAATACTCGTTTTCAACATTTTATCATCGTTCTCGAAAGTATGTCTTTATATCATTATAGACAGAAATCGTACACCTATAGGTGAGCAGCTGAGCAGATAAGAGTAGATAAGCGTTACGATGGATAACAATAAAATCGTTCCTTATCAGTTACCGCGGTTTCTACGCAATCATAATTCGACGATCGAGCGGTACTCCTCTTAAATAAATACGTGTAATTTTTATTGGATAACGAACCTCGTAGAAAGTATTGACATTTTTATGAAAGAATAAAACTTGACTATCTTCCCTTCTCCATAATTCTTTTCTGGCAGTACGTTTAAATATTCTTATAACTGAAATTAATATAGAGTTTTACTGATACCATCTTTTCCTCTCAACCAATTCTCTGAGCACTTACATTTCTATTGATAGATCTCAAGATTAGACGAAGACTGCGTAAACGCGTTGTTAACATTGGAATACTTATGTCTGTTGAGTCAACTGGCACCAAATGAAAAGAGCACGGAAATCGTATATGGCCAGGCGCCCCATTACAACAAGTATAAGAAATGCAGTAAAAACCTGAAGAACAACAACAATAATAATAATAATTGCAACATCGACGATTCATGCGGGGGAATCGGAAACCTCGAGGAGAGAATAAATATAAGGAATTTCGTTTTCGACGCGTTGAACATATTGCCTAAATGCCAGCAGGCTGAATTATTGTACTCAATGTTCAACGACGGTGAGCCCTTCGTCCGATAAAAAGTTGAATCTGTAGAATCGATAAATTATTTGTTTGAGGACATGAGTTATTTTATTGCAGGGAACAGCGATGAAAGTCTAGGAAGCGCGAATAAAATATTAATGGACAATTACTTAGAATGCATAAAACAATTGCATAATAAAGAGTTATTACTAACTTCCGCCGAGTCGCAGAGATTTACGAAGTTACTGCTAGAGAAGCGAAGAGCTGGGGGACTGCCACCAAAAGGTAGTTTTACTCGGTTACTTCAGATTTAACCCGTTGCACTCGAAGAATTTTTCCACAAATATTTCGTGAATTTCTTACGTGCAAATTAATGTATTAAAATTATTCATAATTTTTTCTTTCGACATTTTTTAAATTAATATAATCAATAATGTATCGAAGCAGTAATTATTTTTGGTGTTAGATGGTGACTGAGAGTCACCTCTCGAGTGCAAAGGGTTCAATTCGAGACTCTGAATCTTCGAGCTTCTATTTTCGTTTTGATATCTTCCAGAAAATTATTGGAATCTCGATTACACGTCGGATTATCCGCGTTGGAAATGTTTTATAAAAGGGATCACAGCTTCTCACGTTATCATTACTATTTTGCCAGCCTCTGACAAGGATGCTCGATTATTTACTAATAAATCAAGCAGCAAGGAAGCGCATCCAAAGTTCGAGGAAGAGGATTATTCAAGAAGCAGCGAAGAACATTCGAAAAACAATTCCAAAGACGAGGAACATATAATTAACAAAACTGACATCGAAGAGCAGTCGGTTAATAAAATCGACGAGTATTCAATAATTAATAACGATAATTCTGAGATGCTTAATACGAACTCGCAAGAACGTAGTAATAATTCAATTGGAGAATTGCATAAAGTAGATAAGAATGATAACGACTGCGAGGAGTCAAAATTATTCGAGCTTTATAACAATTCCGAAACTACCAAAGAATCAAGCAGGACGAGTAAAGCCAGTAGTGATTCTAAAAGCTCGACGATTGACTCCTCTGATGAGACCAAGTGTTCGAGCAAAGATTTGAGAAATAACGAAGATTCCTTAATGATCCCAGTTTACGTATACGATTGTTCGTTGAGCTTTTTAATCGATACCTTCGTCGACAAGTTAAAAGTGACCCGTAACAAGGATATCTATCAGGATAACAGGTTTCGGATCGAGGGGAAGGACCATGGGGATATAGTTGAGCTCAGGGAATGCGTGGCCGTCGGTTCGAAACCGGTGACTCCGGAACCGAGGAGCGAGGACTCTGATAATGCTTGTAACGGTAAGTAAAAAATTGCTCGATAGATTTCAGCCTTGGTAAATATTATTATTGTTTCAGAGCAAAAGAGTCTCATGGAGCATTTGAAACAGTTGAGCCTCTCTCATTGCCACTGCTTCGTAGTCGCGGTGTACACGTCGCTCGTTCTCAACGAGCCCTTGACTTACAACGACATGGAATCGGCCATCGAACAGTGCGAGGAATCTCTGATAGAGATTAATATTACAAGCTATTTGCGATCGGTCTGCAAGCACCTGAACAAGTTGGAGGACGAGGATCGTTTGAGCACATCAGGGACGAAGGATTGCGACGGGGTTAAACAGTTGCACGAGTTGGTCAAAGAGAAGTTCGAGAGGGTCATCGGAGTGGCGTTTAGGCCTGTCCCGGCTCATCCAGAATTTTACTACTGCGCGCCATCGAAAACTGAGAACGACACGGTATGTTGAATGTGAGTAAATAGTAGATCGATTAAAAATAATTAATTTGATGTTATCTGTAGGAATTGGGAGAGATGCAAAAGTCGGACAGCGACGACGATTTAGAAAATTTGATTTTCGATGGGAATATCAATAGGAAAGGTAGAACTACAATAAGTAACATTTATTTTTTATTTTTCGTCCAACTGATCGAAGAAATAAAATATGGAAATTATTATTCCCAGGAAATTCATCGTGGCCACCGCTAAATACTGACTTCCAAACGAAAACCTCTCAACCACTATTTCTACAATTGAGCTGCTCGATTCGTTTAAAGAATCGATCGTTGTTAACTACGGTGCCTGTGAAAAATTTGCCAACTTGCTTCTTTGAAATTCTGGAGAAGCTGGAGAATCAAGAAACTGAGAAAGATGATATTTTAAATTCGAAACTATCTGACCTGAAGGTGACTTTGGATATCATTTGCCTGAATTTGCCGAAGGAGGTTTCGGAGAAATATCTGGAGGATAACGGCAAGAATGATGTCTTCGAGAAAGAAGGGAAGATGAATTATCTGAATTCAGGACAAAATAATGTTATAAATAATTTGAAGGAGGATATCGAATGGATTTTGAAAGACGAAACAGCGACTGCGCTTCTGGATAAAAACATCGTCGATGACGAGATATTAAAGTTCGTTATAAATCACGTCTTCGAGTCCACAGACAAATTTAGTTGCAAGTTCGAGAAAGTCCCGCTGAACTTCGTTTTCTCCTCCGAGGAAAGTAAACCGAAGTTTATAAACGAATTGAAGAAATTGGAGATCTGCGAATATTGTTTGAAGGAAAAAGGAAACTTCTATTACTTAGAAAAAGTGAGAAGTAATAGCGCGTCGCGTGTGTTCGAAAAATTAGAATTAAAAGGGGATCTCGTGGAAGGTACGCCGGAGAACGGTGAGGACAGCTCGAGGCATTCAAGGAAAATCGATTTTTATGATTCTGATTTCAAGAGCGGATGCTCGTGGCTGGCTGAGCTTGAGAAACGTGAGAATTCATTGCCGAACTTCTGGTTGATTCTCAGCGTGGAGAACGATTTCGTGAATGTCTACTTTCACTGTAGGTAAGTCAATCTTATTATACTGTTGATTACCTTTTACCATCGATATTATTATCAACAGATTCTTGGAGATCGACGCGCCGGAAGTTCTAACTTACACCCAGACCCAGAACACTTTGATCACTCAAATAAAAAGCATTTGCCGTCGAGTGAATCAGTATTTGCTCCTTCAGAATCTTCATAAGACAAGCAAGTGCTCGGAGTTATTAGAATCCGTAGATTACAACAACATGGAAGACTATAATTGGAGAGCCGAGGCGAGGAAGGAGTCTCTCAGTGCTATTAAAAATAAAGACGGAACGCAGAGCTTCACGCCGGGGATGTTCCAATGCAGGGTCGTCTGGAAATTTACTTTCCGACTGCATCCCAGATTGAAAACCGGACCTGGGAGGCCGGGACTCTCCAGAGGGATCAAAGCTTTACACGGCGTGTTGAACAGGTGTGTGTTTCGAAAATGATAACCGATCAGAATCTAACGTGATCACGTTTCTTTTTCTCACAGATTCGCGGTGACGAATCGCAGTAATATGTTCGTTTACCAAGAGAACAACAAGAACGTGTTCTACCTACGTCTTCACGAGCAAATCTCGAACAACAAGTCCCTTCAATCGAACATGTCGGATGACGCCGAGCAGGTTCTCGTGTCGAGAAGCAACAGCGTCGTCTCTCTGTCGCAGACAACGTTGGGCAACAACAATTCGAACGACACGCGTCCACGAGTTCGTTCCTTCAGCGAGAAGCAATCGAACGTTTTGAGCAAGGACTCCGAGGACTCCATAGTGCTGATGGTCCACGGGATATCGGAGGCTGGCCCGGAGGTGAAGCACGATCTGGTTCAGGTCTTGCAGAATCGTTTGGACGACGCTGTACTCGAGGTCCTGTCCGTCATGTTGGCGAGGAACCCGATGTGTAAATTGACACCGGCCGACGTCTGTTTCGTTCAGCCGCCGACGCAGCCCGAGTCCATCATAGAATTGACCATAGGCGAACACTGTCTACCTTATATCTCTGCCTTAGAGTTCTACTTGAAGCAAAACATTCTTCAGTTCTTGTATATCCCGAAATACACGGACACGCGAATCGAGTATCATTTTCGAGATCACTCGGAATTGGATAATGAGAATATTTTTCTGTATAATCAGAGCCATTCCAGCGGTAACAAAGGAATTGCTGTTATCGCTTTGACGACAGTGAGCAAACAGGCGATAGATCGTGGTCAGTTGGTTGAGAGTTCTGTACGGAAGATCGATGATTCGATCGCGGGACTCGGTCCATCCGCGTCTGGTGATACGACTTATAAACAGAGTTCGAGTTTCTTGGACATGGATTTAGAGGATTTCGAGAAAATAGTCTCGACCTCGATCTCGGAGAAGAGTTTCGGGAACTCGGACGGTTCGATTAAATTCAAGATTTGGAAACAGGGAAAGGTGAACTTGGAATCGCTCTCGCGGAAATTAATTCTGGCGGTGAAACATTCGGTCTGGGACTTGGTTACCGAGTACAAATTCCTTGCTGCTCCGTTCTCTGAAAAGATTAATCAAGCGGAAGAAGATAAAGCTAAATCCAGTAAAGATAGTATCGAAGAAAGCGAAGAGAAAAATGAAAAGAGCGTTAAGAACGAACAGAACTGTGTCAGAGAAAAGAAGAAGAGGAACGAAGAGAGATCGGTTAAGGATAAAAAGTTTCCTAAAGGAGGATCAAAAAAAGGCGAAGAGAAGCATGGGAAGGACGAAGAAAATAGTAGAACAGAGGAAGAACAATTTACCAAAAACGAAGATGTAAAAATTGAAGAAAAAGCAGCTAAAGCAGAGACGATAGAAGCTGACGGTGGCGAGAAATTGAGTGATATATATTGTTCTACTCTGCCAAAATGGTTCAGGTTCGCGCTGGACATAGGCGTGCCATCAGTGAAAAAGCACGAGGTTTTTCTTGACCCTAGACACGCTATAGGAACCATAATCATAGAACTGGAGAACATTATTCAAAGCCAATCGTCAAACATCTCGTTCAAGGCTTTTGTATTAAAAAGCAGGCAGCCATTCGTGGAGAAATTCGAGTTGTACGAAGAACTAACAGAATTTAAATCGAAGAAGAAAACCGAAACTCCAACGTATATACCGTGGGATTATAAGAAGGATATGCAAGGAGTCTTCACGAACTGTATCTTGATAGCTAGGAACTTCGAACAGCGGAAGCCGTCGTTCAGTAATACTAACGAGACAGAGTCGTTGGTTCCGAAAGATCAGAAACTGTTGCAGAAGTTCAATCCTTTGATATTGGACTCGAATTTTGTGAAGGAAGGCTTCCTATCGAGGCAAGGGATATTGATCGCCGAGGTGCAAAGCGATAAAGTGACTTTATACATGTATCACTGGTCGAAAGAAAAGTCTGAGAAAATAATCAAGCAGACAACGAGCCTAGGTCTCTGGCTAACGTCGAGATCGAACTTTTTCACGAACGTGACCATGCAGAAATTAGGCATATTCAGTCACAGACCGAGTCATAAAAACAATCCACAAGTGATGGAAATGGAGTGTTTAACGAAATTCGAGAAAGTCGGTAAGGACTGGAACAAAGGGAACAACAGGGGATTAAGTATGAAGTACTCGTGGAACGAGGTGATCGGGAATGTGATGAGAGACGTGAAATGCAGCGATAACAGCTATCATAATTCTCATTACGGGAACGTAGATCCGGTCGCGAAGGCTGTTAACGAGGTACAGGAACTGAGAAACAAAGAGAAGAAAGTGAAAGGTACGATGAATTCCTAATTCTCTCTTCTCGCGGAATTTAAACGTGTCGAAGAATTCGGAGACGTGTTCGATACAGATTCGACAGGAGTCGATCAATTACCTGGGATACTATTCCTCGCACGAGCAGTCGATGCAGAGGACGATCACGCAGAAAGCGAACGAGGCTCGTTCGAGTATAATCAAGATGATCAACAAAGGAGCGTTGCAGTGTAGAACGCATCTGCTTTGGAACAAATTGCTGGACAGCAAATCTACCATGAGCTACGGCGAGTTCACGGAGCTGTGCGAGTTAGCCAAAGTCGAACCGCTGTCCAGTATAGATGTCAGATTGAAAACGTTCCTGAATCAACCGATCGCTTGGTATCAAGCTCTGATGAAGGTTCTGCAGAATAAATACCAGGAGAGTCATAAGATTTTTAATACACCGGATGGAAACGTGACGCATCTCCTCGTATTGCATCCCAGCTACTATCAAGTGTTCATGATGCTAACGATAGATCTTCATGCTACGAGAGGGGTACGTATCAGATGTTTTCCTGAGTTAATTCAGATTTTCTTTGCAATGCAAACTATATTTTCAGGATCTGTACGCGGTTTATCGGAAATCCGAAGAAGTGATTAACACCTCGTACTGCGTCGAAGACACTTACAGCTTGATCGAAGGGTTTGTTAATGCTTGTTGTTTCCATTTATGGATGAATCTTTACAGTTAACATTCCAAATACTTGTGTATATATTTAAAATATTTATTGTTGTTTATGTGAAAGGTAACTGTATCCGTTATTAAATGCCTGAGACATTTTTTATAATTAAGGTACTTAATATATTTATATGGTGTATAAATATATTAACATGTAACATAATGTAATATAATACAGGACTACTAGGAGGAATAAACGTACACATTGTATTTTTCTATGAAAAGAGATTTAATAGATTCTCGAGTCTTTTAAAAAATTACAAAATTACAATATGGCTAATCAGTTCCCCTAGTATCTCATTTATTTATTTAGGACGTAACACAGTATTAGTCTTTTGAATCTTTCATCTCTCACAGTCACAGAAATCGTGCTCCCCCATCGCCTGTAGCCTTTCTATGGTAAAATTGTAATTTACATCTTTACAGAATGAACCGCCTTCTTTGCAGCCTCGTCCAAGTCGTTCGCAGTAACTATTTGCAAATTACTTTCTCTGACAAGCTGCTTCGCTTCCTCCACGTTCGTGCCTGATTAGCAACAAACAAGCGAACACGATTCAAGTAATTTCAAATAATTATTTATTATACTACTTGAAAATCTCGTGATTCTATCGTTTTGAAAATTTTTAAATTACCTTCGAGTCTGACGACCAATGGAATTTTAAGTTTTAAATTTTTCGAAGCTGATATAATCCCTTTGGCTATCGTAGCACAGTTCACTATACCTCCAAACACGTTTACAAGAATTACTTTTACTTTTGGATCTATTGAAATTTAAGCAACATTAATTTCCTCAACTTTTTGATAAATCATTAGATTAAATTCAAATATACCTTCACTGAGGATTCTGAACGCTTGATAAACTTGATCTTCCTTAACGTTTCCCCCTACATCCAAAAAATTTGCCGGTGACCCACCATTCAGTTTGATGATATCCATAGTAGCCATGGCCAAACCAGCACCGTTAACTAAAAGTACGTACAATAATTATTTCACTTTTCTATTTCTTCGGATGAGGCTACCTTTTACCCAAGCATCCTATATTTCCGTCCATTCCAATGTAATTTAAATTGAACCTAGCCGCTTCCGCCTCTCTCGGATCCTTCTCCTCGCCGTCCTCCAATTTAAACAAATCTTGTTGCCGGAACTGTGCGTTATCGTCGAACGATATTTTCGCGTCCACGGCAATGACTCTTTTGTCGGTGGTCTCTACCAACGGATTAATTTCAACCTGCAACGCGTCGATGTCCACGAACAATTTCCAAAGGTTCTTCAGCTCGTGAATCGCCTTCTGTTGCAGCTCGGGGTCCTTGAATCCAAGGAACTCGCTAACGTCCCTCGCTATGTCATCGTCAATCCCGTAATAAATATCCAAAGGCACGGTTTTAATCAGACTCGGGCTCTTCTCGGCGACAGCCTCGATGTCCACGCCTCCCGACGGCGAGGCGATTAATACCGGTCCGTTGTGGGTCCGATCCATTAAGATACAGACGTACGTTTCCCGAGCTATGGAAACCGATTCGGCAATCATTATTTTCTGTACTAAAATCCCGTCTTTGGAGGTTTGTTTCGTTATTAACCGATGGCCTAGCATATTTTTCACGACGTCTAATACAGCTTTTCGACTGCGAAACAACAGGACCATTAGCTTCTTGTACTCGGACACGACGGCTCGGTCGATCGGTCCAATATTGAAATAGTTATTCTACTTAAAATACTTAGAATTGTATCTATATATTAATGAGGGTTACTGTATATTACTGTCTGATGTTGTCGACAATTTCAATTTGTTCTCATACTTACTCCTTTGTAAGATGTACTCCTCCCTTAAATCCATTATCGAACCATCCTTTCCCACGACCGCCTGCTAATACTTGTGCCTTTATTACGTATTCAGATGCATCTGTAGAAATTCAAGAGTCATTCAACTATGTTACACAGAGGGAGAAGTACATAAATAGAGAACAGAAGTGAAATTATAAGGCATGGTACAACGAACGTTAGAGTTTCTACTTGTCATCTTCAAATTATACGTACGAGTAGAAATTGAGGCGAGACAAAATCAAGATATTTACTATAACATGAAGTAATTATGTAAGTACTAACGTAGTTTTTCCAAAGCAGAATTAGCTTTACTCAAGTCATCGACAATAGCGAAATTCTGCACGGAGACCCCACAATCTCTCAGCAATTCCTTGCTCTGATATTCCAGTAGATTCAAGCTTCTTGCATGCTTGTTATTTACTTTCGTTGCTGTTTTGTTTAACAATCGTGTCGAGCATAATCTCCTGTTCGCGAATCGTAACATGGTTGAGTTCTGAAAAATGAGTAGCATTTAGTAAACCTTATCGGAATTAAAGTCAAAGTATTTCTAAATATGTAAATCACTTCTATTATTTAATAATCGTAATTAACGAACCGGGAGCTCGTTCTTCTTCTGAAAATAATAGATATGATGATCAATCTCGATGAATATTATATGGAACTTTTTAGGACTATCAGAGCCGGATATTTACTTACGTTAAATCTTTGATATGTTATTCGGTATATTCACTGCAGCTCCCAGGTTAACGAGTAGTTAACAAGATATGTGTGTCGTCAGTTTGTGCAAATAAGCTAATCTGACAAAATGAAGTGCAGTCTTTGTGCAGACGCAGTCTTTAGATAAACAGAAAATTAAGAGTATATTTAATCGGCTTCTATATTTGGACAATTATCTTCGGCATATACAGGGTGTCCCAGAAGAATTGTTGCAGCCTCGTCTCCCACGTCTCTGGCTAGCTGGTCTCTCCCACCGCGGATCTTCACACTGATAATTAGTTTTGAACGAAATTGTGTATATCACATTTTAGTATTCTGTAACTTGTTTGAAAGTAAAATAAAGATTTCGTGAAACGTATATCTCATTGTTTAATTATTCACCTGGCCACTGCTCCTAGAATGCCCAAAGCCCATTCCTTAACGAGAAATTTAACTCGAAATAGTCCTGGTACATTATTAAATTAGTTGTTAAATTCAGTCCTGCGAGATTTTTGAAATCATGATATCAGACCAGGAGTTAGTGCTACCTCTTATGCTGTCATGTTATCCTAATACAAAGTAGAATTTTAGAGAAAAATTTTTCTTAGGAATTCTTGAAATCATGATATCAGACCAGGAGTTAGTGCTACCTCTTATCCTGTTATGTTATCCTAATACAAAGCCCAATTTTAGAGACAAATTTTTCTCAGGAAGTCTTGAAATCATGATATCAGACCAGGAGTTAGTGCTACCTCTTATCCTGTCATGTTATCCTAATACAAAGTAGAATTTCAGAGAAAAATTTTTCTCAGGAATTCTTGAAATCATGATATCAGACCAGGAGTTAGTGCTACCTCTTATCCTGTCATATTATCCTAATACAAAGCCCAATTTTAGAGAAAAATTTTTCTCAGGAATTCTTGAAATCATGATATCAGACCAGGAGTTAGTGCTACCTCTTATGCTGTTATGTTATCCTAATACAAAATCTAACTTTCGACAAGAATTTCAATCCAGAACCCAAAATCCAGGCTTTTTACTAGGATAACATAAGAGCATAGGAAGTGGCACTAAATCCTGATGTGAGGACTGAGTCTACATAACTTTTTAAAATTCCTATTCTATCTTATTGCTACTAATTGCAAGTGAAGTAGATATGGATATTGGATTGGATATGGGTAGAATTGAAGGCAATAAATAATAAGATGTTCCCATTTAGTTTAATTAACTTCTTTATTAAATAAACTTGAAGAAATATACAAATAATTTACAAAGAGGATCGCTTAAATAGTAGAATAATTATGTCTACTTAATTTGATCACTGGCATATCTCATAGGAATTGCAGAGGCTTGTCCTCATTATTGTTAGAAGTTCTAACTGAGGGATACCTGGAACAGATGGAAAAGCATGTTAAAATCATGTAAAACAATAATACAGAATGGAAATTGTTAGAGTCCCCCTTTGGATCATTTTCGTTTTTCGTTAATTACTTCTTAATTATTGATGCTAGCGGAAAATGTTTCAAATGAATCTTGCACGGTTTTTCATGGGCTAAAAGATGGCTATAATGATTTTGCCCTAATTTGCATAATTACCGAGATATCAAGGTCAAATTGTTAAATCTTCACGATAGAAATAAATCGTTCAAATGAAAGTTGTAGATCTCGTCGAAATCTATAAGAAAGGTCCTATGCACTTTCCTCGTATCTCTACTGATAAGCGAGATATCGGCGAAAAACTAAATTTTAGGAGTTTTAAAACGACGGTGGCGCCGGTCGAATCGATTCGCCGGTGGCGGAACTTGGAACTAAAATTTTTACTCCTAAAAAATCACGTTTTTATTTAATAACTCGCGAACCGTAGGACCTAGCGAAAAATGTTTCAGACGAAAGTTACACAGTTTTTTACGGGCTACAAGATGGCTATAATGAGTTTTCCCTAATTTGCATAATTACCGAGATATCAAGGTCAAAACGGTAAATCTTCACGATAGAAAAAAATCGTTCAAATGAAAGTTGTAGATCTCGTCGAAATCTATAAGAAAGGTCCTATGCACTTTCCTCGTATCTCTACTGATAAGCGAGATATCGGCGAAAAACTAAATTTTAGGAGTTTTAAAACGACGGTGGCGCCGGTCGAATCGATTCGCCGGTGGCGGAACTTGGAACTAAAATTTTTACTCCTAAAAAATCACGTTTTTATTTAATAACTCGCGAACCGTAGGACCTAGCGAAAAATGTTTCAGACGAAAGTTACACAGTTTTTTACGGGCTACAAGATGGCTATAATGAGTTTTCCCTAATTTGCATAATTACCGAGATATCAAGGTCAAAACGGTAAATCTTCACGATAGAAAAAAATCGTTCAAATGAAAGTTGTAGATCTCGGCGAGATCTATAAGAAAGGTCCTATGCACTTTCCTCCTACCTCCACTGATAACCGAGTTATCGGGGAAAAACGTAATTTTTAGGAGTAAAAATTTTAGTTCCGAGCTTTGCCGCGGGCCGATCGATTCGCGCGGCGCCACAGTCGATTTGAAACTCCTAAAATTCAGTTTTTCGCCGATAACTCGCTTATCAGTAGAGATACGAGGAAAGTGCATAGGACCTTTCTTATAGATCTCAATGAGATCTACATCTTTCATTTGAACCATTTTTCCCTAAAGTGAAGATTTAACAATTTGTCCTTGATATCTCGGTAATTATGCAAATTAGGGCAACACGCTTATTGTCATCTTGTAGCCCGTAAAAAACCGTGCAACTTTCATCTGAAACATTTTTCGCTAGGACCAACGGTTCGCGAGTTATTAAATAAAAACGTGATTTTTAGGAGTAAAAATTTTAGTTCCAAGTTT
>SHCU01000858.1:6047-16736 GCA_004307685.1 Ceratina australensis | reverse complement strand
CAACAATAATTCTCGTCGTAGTGCATATAGTACGTAAAGAACTTCATTAATAAACGAGACGAGAAGGGAACGAATTACTTCGGTCGGTGGATCGAGCGTTTACCTTGAAAAAGCCTGGAGTACGCGGATAAAGTGTGAAGGGAAATCGCGAATCTAAATACGTAACGAGACCGCTGAATGACTGTGAGATGACGTAAAAGGAAATAACACGCTTTCGACTTTTCCCTGACGCAGAAAACGGGCGTTCATCTGGATAAAGATGGGAACGAAGTTACGCTGGGAATTTCGTGCTCGCCTCTCGGAATAGAACGCACTGTCCCTTGGACGTTGGAAAACTCGCGGCGCTTTTGACCGGGAATGTACCTGGCCCCGGTGGTTCGACGGGACCTCCTCGCGTGGCCTGGTCCCGAGATAAAGAAGGTCTAAGAGGCCCGTTTGGACATTTGCCATACCGTTCGCGAGCAAACACTTCCACCGGCCTTATCGTATTAGAAATGTTTTAACTGTCACTCCCATTAACACTCGGTCCCATTCTGAAACAAGAAATAACTCTTTCAGTACGTTGACTCTTTCAAAGGAATTTCCGATTACTTTCATTAAATTTAATAAATTCCAATTTGATTTATTAAGTACTGTGCGTCGATCAAATAAATTCATATTAGAAACATGTTATATTCTTACTGCTATGCCTGCTATTCTTATTGCTATTCTTATTAGGCTGAAATAAAGCAATTTCGTCGATTAATTAAATTAGGAGTTTCATATCGATAAGATTAACAAACTGACATTCACGGAACTACGTATTATCGTGTGGATGTACTGACATAATTCACGGTATAAAAAGAAACCAGTACTTGTTTCCGCGACGTGCACGTATACTCATATCTTCGATGAGTGATATACGTCTGCCCTGGACTTGTTATTTATTGCAGTTACGCAGGTGAAATATTTGTATTTGCCAAACGCGTGCAGTTTTGCATGTCGAAATTTTCAAGTACAACAAAAAGGGATGATTATTATTTTTCGACGAAATTAGTTATCAAAATTCAAGCAGAAATCTCGATATTTTAATTACCTGAGAGTAATGCGTGTAGCCTAGCAAGTAATTAATTATTTAATCACGTATTCGTTGTTAATTGACGCATGAATTTATGCTGATATGATTTTTGTTCAACACAATCAACATCGCTCACGTTTCGATTCGCGGTAACTCATGATATCAAGCATACAATAAAAAGCCTTACTATAATTCGATTCCGTATCGTCTACTACGCGTTTAAAAAACCACTGATACGATTTTTCGTACGTAGTTCGGTACAACAGTCGGTACGTAAGTCACGTTTATGCCCGGAGTGGAAGCACGTGCCGTGTCGTGCTCGTGGATATTTTACATAGATAACGACGTCGAATAACGTGAAAGCAATGATTATTGTAATTACAGGTTGATTTTTCTTGTGCGTCGTTCGCAACGCGTTATCGCGTTCCAGAGTCAAAAGATTAAACGAGCGCAGAAAATAGAAACGGGGAACGCGTGTCGTTCAGCATTTTCAATTCTTTCGCAGCTCGAGGATTTCCGCTTCGATCCGCGTTATCATTAATTGATCTTCGATCGCGTCTCACTATCGTCGAAGAAGTCCAATATTAGTTGAGATCGAAGATGAGACATCTTATACGCATCATTATTATACTATGTATAACTGCATAGGTGGTATTGAAACGTTTTAAAAAAAGAACCAGATGAATTACACGCGTGTACGCAGAACGAAGAATTAATAAAAGCTCTTTATCATCCGATTAAAATTTAACTAATGACGAATCTGTATTTTTATCGTTACTTAACATTACTCGGAAGGAATTCGTACACTGCATTCGTCTGCAATAAGCGATGAGTCAAAGATTAATCCGCTGTCAGTTTCGCAAACGTCAGTAAGTGTAGCGTGTCGTGTATGCAAGATAAATGATATAAGCGGCATGATAGTTTCTTAATTAACGCACAGTTTTCAAATTCTTTCAAGTCAGAGGTAAAACGCGAACGAAAATTTGATAGTTAATATTTCAATCATAGCAACAACTTAAATAGAAAAAACGTGAATTCTATCTAATAGGTGAGTGAAAACTGTCGGCTTACATTATCAGGTTTTATCGAGGAGCCATTCAGTAAGAAATCCACTCTACCACGAGAGCACGTTCTAGATCAATCCAACGCAAACACCGTTGACGTAATGACACGGTTCCCTCCGTGGAAAACAAAGTTCAAGGACTAGATCAGACCCGGGGATGGGTTCCTTCGTCTTTCCCATCCCAGTTGGCTAGGACAGGCACGCGCGACAGTCTGGTTAATTCACGGATTCACAATACCAACATCCTCTTGGAATGTACGTATTTTCCGAAACTTTATCCACTGGATCTGCGTCATCGTTGTGCATCTATCTTATAGCGACCTACATACGCAGGACCCGGCGAGCATCGACTGCGACAGCAAGGCGCCCCGAATGTATTAGCCGAATATAGAAATATTCGATTAACACTTTATTAAACGGAGAGTCCCTGGAATGAAAAGAATTTTTTTATCAATCAAATTGTCTGCAATTATTAAAATTATTCGAGTAATTTAGGAGCTCAGAGTTTCCTTGCACGCTTATACAGAGATAAGAAATACATTCAATCTTAACGTATTACGATTCAACGCTCAAAGGGTTGAAATTTTGACTCATTTATTGCCCTCTCAATTCTTAAAGGTTTCGAAATTTTTAATTGAAAATGAATCAAGAGACTAAAAGAAAGTAAAATTTTGGCACGGACCAGTGTACTCACAGAAAATAGTACGTATAACTTATTTTTAAACAGTGTCGCTAAGAAACATGGGAACTTGTAAATTATGTACATGTACATTTATGAACGATACGAATCCTGGCATTAGCATTCGATCGGAACAAAACGCTGGCGAAGCTCTTGCGAAAGATTCGTATTGGACATAGTATAGAAAGTCGGCCCGTTACAGCGTACCGGATTTTTACTATTAAAACCACCGGATTGCATACGATGCAAACATGATACGCGTCCGTAATGAAAATATACTTTCACCGATGAATAATTTTCACGCAACTTCAAAAGAGATCTCTTTAATCTATACGAATCCTTCGATGTTTTATTCATTGCATAAGTGTCTGCGGTCTACTAATAACGTGAACTGCGAAACACGATGAGCGAAGGAAGTTATTCACGTTTAAGATTTCTGCAAAACTCTTTTCCGTTTGCTTTGGCATAAAACCAGGAACGCTTCCGTGGCAAATCTTGAATTGAACACCTTTCAAATATCTCCACGGAATACGATATAAGTCGAACGGAATTTCGTTCTACTAATAAATCTTTGTAACGCGAGCGAATTCGCCGGGAAACAATCGGTTTCGTAGCCGTTCGTTGATGCAGATGAACGGAGGGAAGCCGAACAAGTATGAAACTGCGCGGGAGTCATGCAGGATGGATTGAACGGTGGAAAATTTCCTTCCGCGTAGATACGTAGCAAAACGGGGCTGGGTTTCGTGTTACTTACGCGGTGTCACCGTCACGAAGTTCAAATCGTGAACGCGGTTTCCTATTGCTCCGACGGAGTTTCGCCGGCGTCGGTGCGTCGGTGGTCGACTTTGTACCCTGATGTGGTCGTCGTTATGTCCCAGGCATCCCGCTTTAAAAAACAGTATGATTAGATTAACATTTCGATATTTGATTCGTATGAAGATGTAATTTATGTATTTATCCTTTTTGCTGGCCTCTTAAAGCGAATAGCCAGGCGGACTCTGAGGCCTGAGCCTGTATAGCCTCGTACATGTTAACAAAATATGTAAAAGCATTACGTGATTTCTAACTGCTGTTAGAAATCCGAATGAAGAAGGTCTATTAATTCATTATTAGTTACTGTTTATTTATTAGTTCATCGTTATTCATCATTAATTTATTTAATTAATTATTATCAAAGACTGGATAGTCTGAGAAGACAAAGGCTGTTAGACAGAGTTAATGATGGAACTGATAATTATTTAATTAATTAATAATTAAGCGTTAGGTAATGATGCATGTGCACTTGGATATCTAACTCGTATAAAGTTGTAATCTATTGATGTAATCTATTGAGTCTATCCAATGAAACTGTCGTAGGAAATACTCACAATTAGTACTCAGATGTTTTCAATTAAATCTCAAAGTCTGGATAATCTGGAAAGAAAAAGACTGTTAGATGGAGATAATGGTAGAACTGATAACTATTTTACTAACTAACAATTAAGCAAAAAATAATAATGTACGTGTACTTCGACATCTAACTCTTACAAAATTGTAATCTATTGATATATGATCTATTGAGTCTATCCAATGAAACTGTCGTAGGAAATACTCACAATTAGTGCTCAGACGTTTTCAGTTAGATCTCAAAGACTGGATAATCTGAAAGAAAAAGAGTCATAGATAGAGATAATGATGAGACTGATGACTATTTAACTAATTGATAATTGAACATTAGATAATAATGTGGTACCATGATAAATTCACTCCTGATGCTATTTGAAACTTTTACTAATCGCTTCACCTTACGCAGTAGTCGCTCGAATTGAAGGAAACGTGTTTGGTCGATACGAGAACAATGTCGTTGTTTGATTTAATCACCGGAGATAATGACCAGTGCAGGTGACACCGTTCACTCCGTACTTTTTAATCCTTCAATTTTATGCGCAGAGAATATTTCAATGGCATAAACGAATTTTGTTTGGAGAAATGTGAGAATCGTCGGAAATCCTCTGGCAGTCTCTGCAACGTGAAAGGAGACAATTTAGCACAATGACAGTGAAATAATCCGTTATGATTAGCACGTGAATTGATAGGGGTGAAACGTCTGGTGCGGCGATTCGTTCGAAACGAGAAGTCAATGATTCCGTTAACCCCGATGCCAAATCAGTCGGACGAATCGGTTTGATACTGATTTGCGACGATCAAACGCGTGACTCGGATACGTTGCTAATAAGAGCACATCGTATTTTGTCGTATCAATGAAAATCTACGTTTTCATACGTAATTAATTAAATATTATAATTTAACTACTTTCCGGATCAAATTTCTGCAGATTTGCATAATATTATACATGTCAGATTTGTAGAAAAAAATATTATAGATTCTATTCCAGAATCTGGCAAAACCTGAAAATCCTCGAAAATCGTGATTTTCATGAATTTTTTTTATTATAAGGAATCGATGGATGGAGTTCATAATATTCAGGCTTAATCTACTCGTATAGAAGTAGAATTCTGCATTTTTTCATTCAATTTCATTCATTAGAACCGGAGATATTAAATACTAAAAATCTTGAAAATCGAGTTCCAAGGGGACCCCCTTCAGATTTCATAAAAATTTTAAAGTTTTTTGATCTAATCGAAATAATTCTCACATGTTCTACTCCTAGAACAATACATCTTCCCAAGTTTTTAGACTTTTCTATTTGCTAGATTTCGAGAAAAAAAATATTGAACATCGTTTTCCAATATTGTTCAAACCTGAGAAAACCATAAAATTAGTGATTCTATCCTCTAGAAATCACAAAACCCAGTTTTCTCTTTAATTTATCTTTGGACACAATTAAAATAACAATAATTTGATTATGCATAAGCAAGAATTCGTAGATTATATATTAAAAATCTGAAAAATTTAATCAATTTCTGAATCAATGTGCATATCGTGAGGAACAAGATACGTCGTCGTTCGTTATGACACGTTATTGTTATCGATATTGCCAACAAAAGCTGCTTATTACGTGTAAAACGATATTACGTGCATTCCAAGGAGACACGCATCCGGTCGAAACACACGCAGTAGTGCGAAACGATAGGAATTGTGACGAAAAGAAAAAAAAAGAAAAAGAGTGTGATTAATACGCGTTATTTTAATCTACACAGTTCGACGCCAACGTGTCAACGATGTTATTAACCCCATACGAATTTTAATAGGCACGAAATAAATAACGATGAAGTCATAAAGTTGCTTAATCTTCGACTGGACTTAAACTTGGACTTAATCTTTAGACTTGGACTGCTATGTTGGACTCAGGATATTTTATAATTCCATGAATGTCCTTTCCAAAAAAAATGAAAAAGCCTGACTATTATTTTATTATCTATGTTTCTCTAAGTGAGATTGAGTTTTGAATTTTATACTAGGTAAACGGCAAGTAATGGAAAATTTAATATTTCCTTTTACAATTTCATGAATATTTTTTTCTAAAAAGACCAGAAGCGTGACTATTATTGTATTACTTATGTGTTTCTCTCCGTCTTAATGAGATTGAGTTTTGAATTTTATAGTAGGTAAACGAGACAAATGAATGGAAGATTTAATATTTCCTTTTACAGTTTCACGAATGCCTTTCTTAAGAAGCCTTACTTTTGATTTCTATACCAGGTAAATAATGCAACTGAAGCAATGAAACTTTTTACACCGTGACGAATCTTCGCATCAATACGTACATCTTCAAGATGCATGCAGAGAACCATGAATGAACGACGCGTATTTCGCAAACGCGGTTCAGATCTTGAGCCAAGAAAGTAATTTCCGTTTCTGAATTAAAACGACTTTCCAGAGACCGTCCGATCATTCAAAGTCCTTCCAATACACCCATACGAATTCTCTCGTACCATCTATCTTCCTTGCAACCTTAGTACTTCAAGCAATAAGTTATCGCAAAATTCTACAATATCTCATAAACTCCGTCTCCCTATCGTACTCCACATACGAGCTACCGCATGCCCATATTTGCCAGTATTATCCTATCGACACTTGGTAACAATTGGCAAGTTCCAAGTGGCGCATCGATTGATTCGCGTGGCTCGCTGCCCAAAGGACTCGCGGTCGTACATTTTTTATTACAAAATCAAATCGCCGGTTCCTGCCGGAGAGAAGTGAGCGTTGACCGTGATCAGGACATGGCGCGGTGGGGGCTCGAGGTTGCGGTTTCCTCCGCGGTGGGAGAAAGAGCCTAGTCACCGTGGAGAAGAGGAGTCCGCTCGCCCGTTAGGTCCCTCCGCGTATATCCGTGCGCGATACGCGTAGATATCAGCCCGGCCGTCGAAGGAAGGGACGAACGAAGGGAAGTGGGAGAACGAGCCGACGGAATCCGCGGTCTCCCAAGTCTCCGTCTCATTCCTAGTCTCCCCGAGGCTCGCGACGCTCTTCTCCTGCGATCCAGTCAACATCCTTCGCGTCGTTATCCATGCACGGTTGTCCTGAGACGACGCGATCCTGCACGTTGTAATCACGTGCTCCTCCTCCTCCCAGTTTGGCCTAGGCGTTCTTCTTCTTCTCTTCCCCACTATCGGCAGTCCCCTCTTCCGTTCGCTAAACAGAAACATAATCTATCAGACTCCCACCCTTGGTGATCCCTTCGGTCCCGGGCAAGGAGAAAGCGTGGAAGAAAGTCCGGATAGAAAAGAGGAGCAGCAGTCAGTGCGAGCAGACACGTCGCCGGGTTCGGTTCGCAAATACCTGTTGGTGGGAGCAGCAGCAGCAAAGTTGTACTCGGTTCCCGATTTTCCCGCCGGAGACTTATTTACTGACACGCGGCTCGGCTACGGGAGAAGGATACGCGCACGCACGAGGAGTAGCACCCACCCGTGTAACTGTGTTTGCCGCTGCGAGCGCGTGTGGGTCTACCCCGACGACGACGGCGGCTACTATTCCCGGTTCAGACCGCGGAAAGTGAATCAGACGGGACACGAGCGGCCGGCCGCTTTCGATCGACCGAGAAACTTGCTCAGGAATAAACGCACAGCCGTTGCCAAACGCTCGCTTCACGTCGCACGCGGTCGATTGTGAGTTTTCAAACGAGGATGTCGCACAAGATGCAGAACCCCGGAGCGCCGGTTCACAAGGGCAACTTTCAGGTGAGTTTTTTTTTATTTCGTTTATCCGATCAATGATCGATGGTTTTTTTTTTATATTGATTGTATTAAATATCGGAAATATTCTATCGGTTGCGTAATGACAGCGAGGCTCGAGCTACTGATAAGTAGGTTTATCGCCGATAAAAAGTTCCGGATTAAATTGAATCTGAGACGCGTTCACGAGACGCGAGCGTATAAATAGTTACGGGAGAGGGAAATCGGAATTAGCGTGACCGAAATGGAAGCGTGCTCCGTTTTCGCCGTACGAATTTACATATCTTCCATACGGTGTCTCTTCGCTCCGGGCTTGTATTATTATTAGAAGTCGATTTTCACGGGTAACGAAACGGGATCTACGTTTCTGATGATTACACCTACCGCTGCTGGAAAAGTGGACAAATTATTCGACTTCTCGCGTTCAAACATTTACGGACGAAATACGCGTCGCTGTGCTGATGTTTGTAATAGAGAAACGCGAGATAGACGTATAGAGATAATGGATTCGCGAAACTTTTCGACCGCGTGAACGTTGGACGCGAGAGAAGAAAGGAAAACGTCCATGTCCGATGGATTAGCATTCGGTTCGCATGCTTAAATAATGTCAGCGGTGATGCAAGCCGTTTCATAGTCTGAATCGGGGCACGCGATCGCCACGTGGTCCTCTCGTTCGCGAATTCGTTAGATCAAACGCAGCAGCACTTTACGCGCCAGATGGACCGTAATGAAACGTTGACTCAGCGTCAAGTAATTTCAACTCGAATTAGAGCGTCACGGGGAATTGATAAAACGAGGTTGAGCATACGAAAAAGTACGTCACGCGATACCTCGGCGACTGCGTTTCGCTGATTCCCCCCTCGCATATTTTTACTCCTGTTTCGCTCGGTACGTGCCCCGATGATCGTTATATTTTTGTAAGGTGAGATCGAGAGAAATTGTTACGCTGTTCCGTCGTAATTAATTCTACTCGAATCTTTTATTGAAAATGTGCGAATTACCGGCTGAGATATACGGTGATAACGTGAGAAGAAATTCGAGCGGAAACCGTGACGATGAGATACCTGCTCTACCTAATTATTAAATTGTGCCATATCTATTTAACAATTTCTAATAGTCAAGTTCGAACGAATCATGGAAGAGAATATTTGATGAGTTTTGCGACAGGGATACACCTGATTACGATTAAACGTTACAATATCATTTCTCAAAATCAGATTTTGCAATCACGATTAAATAAGCCTAGCTGAATCACAGGTAGAATAGAATCAGATACGAGCATCTGGCTCAGATTTAATTCAATTTTTTCGAACGATCGATAAGCCAGTTGTTTCTGTATTATCGTGGCTCTTATCGGCATGTCGCGTCTCACGGAGTCAAGTGGTAGCTGCTGTTATAAAAACTGTGACTTAATCTTTTCTGGGACAGAATAAAATCCTTGAAAAATAAGAATATCCATGTAACTCCTACGGTACTTCGAGTCACGTTTGATATGATTTTTCATGAAATTCACAATCTGGTTCTGATCGATCATTGGAAATTACATTCGACGTTACACAACGTTACGTTTAACAATTATTCCCTGATGTCACCTTCCAAGAATTTCAATATTACGCGAGAGAGGCTTAGTTTTATTGAATTCCTCTGATCAGAGATAAGATCCGAGATAACGATTCTAAGTGCAATTTTACGAGCGTGGCGAATGATTGATTTCACGTGGAAGAAAAAAGTGTTATATCAAAATGTTAATGGAAAGATTGCGAATGCGTTATCGGAGAGATAACGCGAGAAAAATAAACGTAGAACGTAATCGAGGCTGACTCTCGCCTTCTAATTTTGCGAATTCACCTACTCGCTACGTCTGTACAAAATTAATTAACGCCTCTCGGATTTTAAATTATAATAAGCGAAATCTACTTGTACATTTTCGCAACGTTTACTTTTTTCCGCTCGCCTATCCACGATTTGAAACCAGTTTGTAGAATTGAGAATTGGTATCAAACGGAACTGGTTCTTAATTGTAATCGGTTCGGCTTGAATTCGGCGAATAAGAGGGTACGTGTCGTTTAACTTTTTACCGGCATCGGGTTTTTTGGGAGCCGGTCGTTTTCGCAGACGCCGAAGTCGATCCCCACGGGGTACATCCGGCGAACGGCCTTGTCCGACAATCGCTGGCAACGCCAACAGGCCGAAGCCCTGTTACGGATTCTCCGGGTATTTACAAAGCTTGGATATTATAAAGAGCGTTCTACGTAACGCTTGCGAGATCGTTGGGCAACGGTTTGATCAATAAAAATAAGTGGGATCAAAAGTGTACGTCGAGCAGAAATTACGACACGATTTTATCGATTTACAATTAAAAAATATTTACCGAATCATAATCGAAGTGTCTATTTTAATGAGGAAATTAATTGCAGCGCTCGATTCACTTCGAAGAACTGATGGAATAAGAGTCGTTGCCTTCGGTGACTGACTTCTGGTTTCCATTCTGACTTCGATCGATTATCGACGCATAGTTTTCCTCGCGGCTGGCCTGACGATTCTTTCTATTGACGAATCCATTTCCTTGATCAATGAATCGCACCGAGTGCAACTACCTCTAACAAATAATATGTCCCGAGTTAAATAGATTCTACGTTATTCTGTTCGACGTGAAACAGAGAGATTGATTAATTTTGTAAATACGTAATACGTATTTAGAATTCATTGGGAATTATAAATTAGAAAGTGCTCGCTAATGAGTAGACCGGCCAACGTCCTTGCATCGAGTTGACAC
>SHCU01000857.1:22523-40617 GCA_004307685.1 Ceratina australensis | reverse complement strand
CGCGGCATTGCACCGATTATGGTTTTAATCGAATTTAGGGAATGCGGCTATTTTACCAGAGTGGAGGTGGGAGCGGAAAAAACAGCGTTTCGGCGCCGCCGGTAGACTGGCCGGGGATTAATTAAACGTACCAACGCCGGTACATTCATCCCGCGGTGTTACGACATGTAAAAGCGGGCGTGTGCCGCATCAACATATTCTCTGACAATCCGAGAACGGCGAGTCCCGTCGCTCGCGCGACAAAAGCTTAAGTCCGCGGCACAATGCGCGAGACAGCGTCGTCTCCAGATTATGAAATTTAATTAAAATTTCGTACGGGCCCCGGACTCGAGTACGCGGCCGTTTCTCGTTCCTTTTTCAATCCTTCCCCGATCCCGTCAACCCTTCTTTCCGCGTTACGCGTTCCATCGAGTGTCCCGCGATTTCGTTTCTTCCTCCCGCTCCGTGTCCCTCCTCTCTCTCTCCTCCTTCTCGCGTTATTTCCTCTCTCGGTAGAGTTCAGCGATTCGATCAAGGAGACAATGATATTTCCCCGTGAAACACGAAACGAATTACATCTTGACCGGTTGTCGCCCGCCGGAGGCGGTCGAATTTCAAGTTTCGAAGTGTGGAAGAACACCCTTTCACGAATCGATAGGCTAACCGATTTAGAGACCGTTCTTTTCTATTTGCATTGCCTTGAGCCCGTGGACGCTAAAAGCGGCAGAGTGCTTTTAAGGGTTCACGTCTTTCGTCAAGGATAACCAAATTATTCGGATCGCGTCTTGAAAGCTTAAGCGAAAAATAATCCCTCCGAACGAGACTTCACCAAACGGAATACACCTATCTCGACAATTTTCTTATTTAAAAATCTAATAAAATTCACACCTTTCTTAATTTTAGAAGACTAACAACTTATATCTATCTAAATTATACTGAAGCCAGATGACAGCAAGGTATGTACGTGCCACGTGGTTAAACCCGTTAGCTTCCTCTCTAACCACGTTTACACTGTTCCTTCCTCTTTTCTGGTGCACTCTTATTTTCAATGCCGCGAAAATGCATAATTAAAAGCTAACGATGAGCTGAAGCAGTATCAATGAATAGATATGTGATGGACTCGACTCTGATCTCGAAAGCTGCTTTTTATGTAAGTTGCGTGACCTTCGTTCGCAATCACGATAACGGGATACAGTGAAGACGAGATCAATCAAGACGTGAGAATTATTGCATGTCAATTTAAACTAAAAAGATGCACTATACATATCGTCGACATATACTTGTGAAACTATTGATAAGTGTGCCATATTTTAATTAATGATTTTTTAATAAATATATGCGCTCATTGGTCGCTCACTACTACTTAAGGGCGGTATTCTTTGAAGATTGATCGGACTTGATTAAGAGATGTTTCAATTAATTTATACAATTATTATATGTTGATGCGCGTATTATTTAAGGCAAGGAATAATAATGGCTGTGGTTAAAAGTTATTATTTCGTACAAGTGAAACCATAATTACGTGTCCGAAATCAGTTTGGGCCGAGTTTAAATGAATTTTACGTTATATTTTATGTGTATGTTTATCATAATTGCACGTGAATGCTTTATCATAAGTTATTAATCTCGCGTACGTTTCACCTTAATTGCCTGTAATTCAGATTCGATCTCTTTAATAACGTGTTCTCCCTTCCACGTTCGATTACGAACTCTCCGTAAAAATTGATACGGCCCGGGGCGATTTTAAACGGACAGAGAATCAAGAGCGATTTTCGTGGTTTATTCTCGCCGAGTCGAGATAAGGGGACTGTTAACGCCGGAGGAAACCGCTGACCGGTGCATACATTCACGGATTCGTATGCCTTTCTGAGAACGAACGATGACGGCAGGAGTAACGCTAGTCGTAGAAGCGACACGAGCTACCAATTGCAGTTTTCTTTCCGTCGTTTCGCGAGGTGCACGAACCGCGGTGTTAACGAGGACGAAGAGAAAGTGCAAAGAACTTCGAACAAGCTGACCTGCGAGAATTCCACAATTATCGCGAGGCTAATGTGCGCTACTCAGATTTGCAGTGAGATGCATGCCCGAACGAGGACACGAAATAAAATTTGCATCCTGCGCGAGAATCACGTTGAATAAATTCGTCGTGCAATTTACGTAAATACGGGTTTATAGCTAGAGCATCGGGTCATTGATTAAAGGACGCTATTTTAAGGCGTGCCACGCTCTAATTTTAAATTAACAGTGGCAGTTGTACGATTTTAACAAATACATTCATGATATTCTAAGTATCCAAAGGTTGATAAAATCTTGAAAAGAAATCATGAAAATTCTATTTATTTTAATATTTACGTATTTTTTTGATACATTTTAATTTTGTGAATCATGTAAAAATGGTATTGATCTTTGTTGATTAATCGATTTTTCTCTTCGATTCATTTTTCTATCGAACCTCAAATGGGAGTCGTAACCAGGAGAAAGAACGGATGTTAAATATGATGTTAACACCCGTTGATGGGGAAAATAAACATAACCGAGCATCGCGGAAGATGTAACATTATGGTGGTTCGACTGGTATCAGCGTGTATGCTAATGAATCTGCGTGTCAGTGAAGACTGGTTTGCAAATGGCGACCGTCCACCCTGAGAAAACTGCCAGCCATTTCTACGCTGCGATTTTCTGCCACTTACGCTTGACTATTTTTGCAGCAGAATTTCGATTAATTTCTATTTATTTAATTCTGTAGAAATAAGTGAACTTATGAAGTAATACGAGTTCCTATAAGTTTATGGGCAATAGACGCGATTTTGTAATCCTGAGAGATAAATACGAAGGTTTATTGTTCAATCGAGAACTATCTCTCGGTTTAACGAAGGTTCTGAAATTCAGGTAGAAACCGTTGAGGGACTAATTCCTTCGGAAATATCTGCCAGGGTCCTTTGAAACCTAATCGAATCCGCGCAGATGTGTACACGGCCGGTACCGATAATAAAACCGGGTGTTCCGAATCTTTTGTTCGAAATTTTCCAAATACGACCCCAGTATACCTGAACCTTTTATGCGAGATTTCCCAAATACCAATCCTTGACGTAGACAAATGAAAATATCTGGGAAATCCATCGACCGAGACCCTGAGCAAATTCCCACTATACCGTTACGACCCTTAGGGTTGCTACCTGAAGTAACGATCTTTTGGGAAAAACCCCTAAAAGTAATTTTCTAAAATCAGCTTCATAAAATGGAAGTAAAATCTTCTTACGCTGCAATTTACTAAATTTTTATGGGACTTTTTGCCAACGAACGAGCTCGTAAAATTTATTAGTATAAGTGAAAAATAAAGTGATTCTATAAATTTTTATATGCTTTGTGAAGATTATTTGAACAACAAGATTGAAGCTTATATGAATTCGTATATTCTATTGAATTGAGGAATACTTGTTTCGTATATTCGATTTTTCCGCTTAAATACCACAGGTATCTACGTTACCGATGAGGAAAAGTCTGACACACGTTTTCATCAAAAGATAGAGCCACGCAACTATCACTGGGAGTTCATGCGGGCACGCACGTAAACCCATTCATTTTTCCATGTATTTCAATCTTAAATAATCATCGATCATTCTCAATCGAATATTTTTGCTGTTTTATCTGAAGTAGGCATAGATGAAAAATACGTACTGGAATTTATAATGCCACGGTCTGATTCTCTTCCAACATAATTTTATTAAGTTATATTTTATATTTAATCATGTTATCATTTGTGTAAGAATATGGAAAAAGAAAACGTATCATTCTATGAAGTATTTCATACGGTTTTATGCAGAAGCAAACAATCTTATTCCGAACTGACTTGATTAAAATTAATATATAAATCGAATATTATAGACTCATAAATAGTACATATCTAAAAAAAATTGTGTTTCGGTGAGACAAATCATAAACAAGGATGAACTAATCACCGAATCTTATAGTAAATAGAATCGAATTTATATTCACAGATTACATCTAGATACGCGAACACGAGGTGAATCAGATTTACGAATCGTACGCATGAGATATTAACTCGAATAGCGAATATTCTTAATACCAGCGAGCGTAAACATAGTATACGTCTTAATATCAATCGTTTAGCGCATAAAAGAGGCAACGAGAAATTATATGAATCGGATCGTTTGTTACGCTAGAAATCCCTTAAACAGTCTGACCTTTCAGAATTCTTTTGCAAGATTCCCAGTCCCCTTATATCCGTGTCATCTATCATTCTTATGTTGTTCGAGTTGGATGCGGCTGTACTACGATTATGAAGATATACAGGGAAAGCCACTTTTCCGCGTCGTTCTAGCGCTTTCATCCCAGACTATTTACGATCTCTCGAGAAATACCGTAGATTTTGGTATATAATTAACCGTAACAATGCGTCTGCCGTCTACGCGTAAAATATTTTCGTCGCGGACATTCTCTATTTTTATGCCACGATACGTTTCGGCATTACCCGTGACGCGCATATGCCTGTATCTACTACGAGTGCCCACGTGGACACTTTTTTCGTCCGACCTTTATCGTTGTTTCCTTCGAGTGAATCACTATTACAACACTCCATCTTAGCCATCATATTTTCGAGCCCACATCGCGCGATCTACTCGTACCTGCTTCTCTTCTGCAATCTCTAATTCCGTTCATTCCACTATAAAATATTTCATTGAGCAATGAAATATTTTCGTTGAAATAATTCGAAATTCGCCTTCGTTTCTAATTAACACGTCTCGTTTTCTAAGATCAACGTTCCGGCCCGAGCGAAATTGTCATTAATGAGAAATGTTCAAGCGTGTCACGCGCGGCCAACTGAATTAATTACGACTGAGACGCTTTCCGGCGAAGTTAAATAAGCGTTTAACGTTGAATTTTCATTTCCCGCCTTGTTGACGCCGAGACCAGCCGAAATTTCAGGGACGATTGCAGAGCTGTGCCACGTGCGATATCAAGGCCACGGCCAGCTTAACGAGAGAGGAAACAAAAGCGCGATAGTTATACGCGTAACGAGGAGGCTGAATAGTTAACAGAAATATAATCGTCCTATTAATCCCGGCACGAAGTACCAATTTAACTTCTGGGACGATTGAAACTTGCCTATCTATCGGCTTCCTATTATCGTGTGGATTTCGTGTTCCAGAAAAACAAGTCGGCAAACAAAATGGTCAGCTCTCAACGGCATGGACTGGCAGATCTCCGAGTGAATCGACTATTACGAAAGCGTCGAGTTTGATAAACCCTAGCATCGGACGTAGTCACGAATTTCCGTTGTAAAAACCTGATTTCCGGGAAAGGGAATAGGGCCTCGAATGTTTATCTACAAACTGGCGACCGTGATATCGTTTTATACTTGTCACGTGCCGGGCGAAATATGCCGGAAGTGAATATTCGAAGTTAGTCGATCGGGTCGCGAATGGACGGTAACAAACCACATGAACGATGGAGCGAATACTTACGAAGAACAAATTGTATCGATGGAATTCGGATCGAACGATCGGACGGATTTACGGAAAAATGAGTTATTACGTAATTTAATTACTGAAGCGATCAACGCGATTTAAAAGAAATCTTACGTAACTACGTGAGGGACTGAAAACGGGGGGGAAAATAACTCGCGTCAGGCACAATAAATCGCACTGAACAAGCAGTATCCACTTGAAACCGTTAATATATCACCGTCTCTTTCAAAAGTCGGTTCACCTACGCGTGTGTGTATGTCAACCGCTCGCGAATGCTCTGCCTCTGTTGACACGATGAACCTTTAGGTCAGTTCTAATATTCCTACGCGTTATTATTACCAACTTATAATCGAAAAGTCTGGCTTAAGGCGAGCATCGCAACGTTTCCCACGTTTCAAGGTAACAACTAACTACATTTATGTGAATTCTTGCCATAGAATCTCTGATGCAAATCCTACTCCATTTGAAGAAATTTTTCAATAGAATTTTACATACTGAAATTATATTTAATTTCTTATCAAGGATATGATCCGTGTACCAATGGGAACACGTATCCTACAGAGCCATGAAGATCACCTACACACTCCTCAATCTGTGATACAAGTCCTACTCCATTTAAAGACAATCCCGAATAATAATTGTACATATTAAAATTAAATATAATATAAAGAAATGTTGTATTAGGTATTATTATCTATGTGCCAAATCCTAGAGAGTCCTGAACGTAATTTACTTTCTGGAAACTCTCAGCCATCGCTTCTCATAGAACCAATAGGAAACTGTTAATTGTACGTAAAATATTAATTCAAATGATATCGATAAGAAATGGCGCGAAGATGGGCCGATTAAACGAAGTTCGTAGATAGCGGTTGTTACGAGTATCTAGCCCGAGGAGGAACGCGGTACAAAAGGCAAAGATTCTAGAATAGAGGATGACTAATTTACCTTGTGGTATCGCCGTTTTTCTCTTCGATTTCCAAACGCTCCATTTCCTTCTGCAACGCGCCGCCTTCCGCAAACTTATCCAGGGACATGATTTCTCTCGGTCCGTAGGAAAATTCACACAAAAACCGAATAGACAATATTTACAACAATACTCCGACGAATTCTTTTAGCACTGTTCAATATAATATATATATACTATATACTATATTTCATATATATTTCTATATATATAAATCTCTTTTTCTCTCTCTTTACTAAATATCTTTTTAAACGCAGCTTCCCGCAGTTAGCTGCCGCTAATCGACTGAGGTAGACAAACACTGGCACTAAACACTGGCTGACTTCTCGTTCGCGCGGCGGAACGAACACGAATGAAAGAGAGAACAGCGAGAAAAAGGATGAAAATAGGACATATATACGTGTATATGTATATATATGTGTACACGGCGACGTATCCGCGAGCGAAGACACGACTCTCACGTCCGACGTCCCGAACTCTTTTTTCGGTTCCCCGTACGGTAGCGTCCTCTCCGATCTCCTTAATTCCGTACTCCTTCGCGCGTGTATCCTCTCCTCCCTCTTCGGTAGTTCACGCGCGTCTTGCTTCCTCCTCGCGTTCGTTCAACACACTTTTCACGACGATGACACGCGACCACGCGTGACGTGTAAGCGGCTATCGAGAGCAGCGACGATGGCAACCGACCGCGTCAAATAAAACTTCAAACAAAAAAGAAATGAAACAACTGCGCGTAGACGACGTGCGACGACGATCCACGTAGAGATGCACCGGCGTTGCAAGCCTCTTCCCGAGAATAGTGTCTCGCTCACTGAACGACCGCCAAAGGAAACTCCGCGCGGGTGGAGCAGTTTCGTGCTTTCCTCCTTGGCTCAGCTTTCTACTACCGCTTGCTTGCCTTTCCCTTTGGCCTTCCCCCGGCCCCGTCGTCCCTTCTCCCTCGCGCTACGCTTCCTCCACTCTCTCTCTCTCTCTATCTGGCGAACGAAGAGATCCCACCACGTATCGAAGACGCGCGAGCACTTTTACCAACTAAAACGATGGAGACAGCCTGAAACGTGATTGGTCGCTTCGGGACGATTCCGGGACCGTGCGTTATCCGGTTCCCGCTACTGCTCTACCGCCGAGAACGATGATGATGGAACACCGTTTTAACGCGATGACACAACAGGTTAAAAACGCCGGGAGAGACGACGACGACGAAATTACGCGGCCGGCTCCGCTGCGCGAAGACACTTTTATCAAAAATTCCGCACGCACGTGGGGATATTATCGGATCGATCCGTGCGACGGTCTAGTAATGCCCGATACGCGGCTTCTTATGCTCCGCCGAAGACGTACTGACACGGCTACTCCGTATCGCGTTTATACTATGTTCGCAATGACACTGGCCTTTGGTTTCCGCGCACCTATACGTGGGTGCGCCCTCTCTCCGTGCTCTGTTCCCCGGCTCCTCACTCCCGCTCTCTTTTCCACCCTGTGTGTCTCTTCCACCCTTTCGTACCGTACGACTACTACTACTACTACTACTACCCCTTTCCTCACGTATCCGCCGCCGGTTTCGATCAACGCTGGCTGCGATCACGACGAATGCGCGCCGATCAATGGGGCATAAATGCGCGTCGAGACCGCGGAGAGGACTCACGTCCGAGTTTCGCGCACACCTCCTCTCTCCCTGTCTCTCTCTCTCTCTCTCTACAATCGGAAGAGAGCGTGTAACGTCACACGGTTTTTCTCGGTCAGGTACGGAAGAATAAAAGACACACGCGGTTGACGACCGGCGTGCTACGCTGACGGCGGTTATATTGGCCCGGGATATCTAACGAGAAAGCGCGCTGAGTACACTGATATTATTTTTATAACAACGCGGTGCGCGGCCGCCCTAGGCCGCGCCCAATATACCCCTACCCTCCGACGGGTAGAATCCCCTTCCATCTACCGTTTCTCCCTCTCCTATTTCCAGGGGAAGCTTTACTGTTCGTCCCCACCAAGATGCGTAGCGGCGTCGTAGCCGGCGTGCGAGGCTCCGTGGTAGGGTGAATAGGAAAAGGTTCCCCGACTATCCTGCGTGGGTATATAGAAAACCGGGACATTTTCCTCGTACAACGAACGTAACCACGTGTTTCTGATCTTCTCGATTGTTTTTTTTTTCTTTTCATATTTCTCGTGAGGCTGTATCGTTTGTATCTTAAGATATTAGTTTCTGAGATAGTTCAAGATGGGTTCAATGAGATTGCACTCTAACGCGATCGCCGGCTGCTCGTGTAAAGAGTCGCCATCTGATGGACGCCGGCAAATACAAAGTTGTGCTTTTCTATAGTTCGCTACGACGCTACTACCCTCGGCTTGCAACCCCTGACAAAGAGGTTCTGAGTAAACTCGATGATTAATTCAGAAGTAAACTGTAGTTTCTATTACGTTCTCCAAGAAGCGGAAAAATATGTCGGTCGAGCATTCGATGTCTGTATGTTTCGTAACAGCGAGTAACTAGGAAATGTAACGCTTCACCCTTTCGCTGTGCATCAAGTGCACTTCTCTGATCAACTTGTAACCCAAAAAGGGGGAGAACACAAGTGCGCCCCTACCACGAGTTCATAAAGACGCCGCCGTATATACCTACTTTATTTCGCCGGCAATTGACTCGCGGTTCATTAGTCCTGAGACCGTTAAAGTGCGCCGTGAGATGTTCGAGTCCAGGGCGCTCGATTTTTCTCGCACGGAGGGGAAGCAATTATAAAATAGTTGAAGAACGAAATACGGATTTCTGGTTCTGTCCCGTGGTGGGACGGGATTGATTCCGTTACGGAGGTCTCTTTGTTTGGCCAGGTAGGAAGGAAGGATTCGCCTTTCTTTTGTGTACGTCTGCAGGTATATGGGTGCAGGTCGACCGCGGATATTCCTGGCTTTTCTGTGCTCACGTTTCATCGTCATTATCTTTGGCAATGACGAGGGTGTTATCCTTGAACTAAATAGATTTATCATTCACAGAACCGGATAGCATTTGAATTCTTGATGCATCCAAACGCCTACCGTAATTGCGTTTCGGTACGCCCTTTCAGATCCGAAATCAATCCTGTTATACGCCTACGAAATGAGAACCGAAATTGTTGGCGACTCAAGCCGTAATCGAGAACGATTCTCTGGTGAGCTAAATAGATACTAAATCGCGTATGAAATAGTGCAGCGCACGTCATAATTTTCAGCCAAGTACCGCTGGGAACTGAATGCCACACCTGTGTAACTTGTGCCATAATCTTCCGGAGGAAAGAAAACAAATGATGATTACAAATCACCGAATTACGCGAAGGGATCGGGGGGTAAGAAAAAAAAGAGCGAGCACCCCGCGAGGGGAGTGGCCACGTTTAGAGACGTTGATCCACTATTTATAAACAAGTGGACAGCCAGTTTTATAATACCAGGTCGAACTTGAATTTTGAACGTGCCACCACGGTCGCGTGGTTGCGCCATGAATTTTTATTACCCCGGGCAACTTAACAAGTAATAGAAACGGCGAACCTCTAAGCGCAACAAATAAAGAGCCGTTTATGGCCTGGGTACGTTTATACGAAGCAACCTCCCTGACATTTATTACCGAATAATTCTGCTCGATTCTTGAAATATCCTGATAAGTCATTCATGCCCGAAACTTCGCATGCGAACCGCACGGTGGTTTTTTGTTCCCCGCAGTAATTACGATTGGGGTAGGTTAAGGCAGCGTTTAAAAATAATTAATAGTTAGATGGCTGGTAAGTATCGGTGTGTCAATGAAGCGTAGCCAAAACGTGGGATCCGTAAATGGTTTCCGGGCGGCGCAGGAATTAATGGTTCTGACCCTCGAACCATCCGCGTTCTATGAAATTGTTCAAGGCTCGAAATATTTTCGTCGCCGCTGCGGGTGAATGAAACTCCCGTTCCCGTGATTTTTTAACGGTTAAGCCAGCCGTACGGGCGAGCCGGGCGGTCTAATCGTAATTACTTCGGCCCGCCGTTATCAACGTAATTTCCAATGGCAATGCCGTTCACGTGATTCCATAAAATCGTGGAGTGGGCAGTTTAATAACTGGGACGAGCATAGAAACGAGCGATCTGAGACGGAGGGAACGAGCGAGAGCGGGTTTCACCCCTCCGGGGTGGATCAGTCGATGGAAGCAAAGCAAGGAGGAGCGACGTAATTCGGGCCAGGAGGAAAGGGCCCTTCAAGAGGAGTATAGATGGCGACGGTACCGGGGATAAGGGGGCGAGAGTTTAGGTGGGGACAAAGAAGGTAACGGGGGTGAAAGAGAGAGGGACAGTGAAATGCGAGGGTGCGTAAGGGTGGCGGGGATCCCTGGAATCAATAGTGGCTACGCACCCTTGAAGAATTTTCGCACCAGGAGCCCGGATGTCTCAGGACACGCCGAGAACGCTTTCCCTCTACCCGTATCGAATTTTGCACCGAAGAAAATCCTGCTACTCCTCGGACGATCTTATGCAATTTATTAGATGGCTCGATATTTGGCTTCAAATTTTTACATCTAATAATTCTATTAGTATTATATTTTGTATTGGTAAAGAAGAGATACGTTTCGGAGAAGGAAAAAATACTGAAAATATAAACCCTCAAACACTTAGCTCTTACGTTAACCGAGAAATAGTAATTTTTAATATCAGTAGTAATTTTTAATTTCTGATTATGTATTATATAAAAAAATATATTTTAACGGGAATATTGTGGTTTAAAGGTCAGGAGTGTAATATAATTATGGGAAAAATAACTCACCTCCAGCCACTGCCAACTTGGCCAACTGAAGATTCTGGTAGGGCGTCGCCGCTACCCCTGGAACAAGGAAACGGGAATGGATAAGGATTCAGGAATTTAAGGATGTACCGATAAGATTCAGTTTAACCGTTTTCTTTCGCTTCGTTTCTTACTATCACGGTTAAAGAAGAGACATGCAAAACAGGAATCCTTTTTTGCCACGTCGGTACGTACATTGTTATAAATCACCATGAGACTACTGGGATTCAATGGGATCATTATCCCATTCTTTCACGGTTCGTTTGTTACAATCAACCGAAAGAAACGAAACGAAAAAAAAAAGAAGTGAAGAGGTATACACAGTGTAGGATTGAGATCCAAGATTGTTATCTCGGTTTTTTACATGTTAAAAATGAATATACTTTTTTTGCTCAATGGATTAAGTTACGCCTAATTCTTACTTATAAAACGGACCCGGCTTTTTCCCCTAATCGACGTGTAACCTCGGCGAATATTAAACCTGCCTCCCAAGTGAATTTGTCCTTCGATCGTCATTCTTTGTACGGATAAAAAGGCGAAGCTGTGATGTACGAAAAGAGCGTAAAAAGTTTCGTACCGCGGATAATTGGAGGCCTTCGCGACATGCATATTAATGCGGTCTATCTGGCAGGGGACGGGAGAGAAAAAAGAAATTAATAATAACCGCGTCGCGGAGATACGGATCTGGCCGGTCAGAATGGCCAGGTGCAGCGTCTTCCGTGATCCGTGCATATTCCTCGGGTTTCTTTTTCACGGCGTCCTTTTGCGCCGGTCACGCCAATTAAGAAGCATCGCCGTTAAAATCACCTTTATACTACCTTCGTACCAGCTACTGTGCGAAGTTTCAATTTGTCAAGAGCCGTGCCACTCGATTCCAACTTTCTTTAAGTTTCACTTTCGATGGACGATAAAAAGAAGCCTGCACGCCGCTTGACTCCTTCTTGAGAGTCGTTCAAAATTACACGCGGCCAGTTCGCCTCGGTATTGTTCCAGATTCGTTACGACGAGGTTCAAGTTTCTCCCGATGCATCGCGACAAAACTTATTTCAAAATCAATTTCAAATTTTTCGACGTAATCTTTATCAAGATACGATTTGTGGTATAGTAGATAAAAAAAAAATGGGATCGTTCCGGGAGGAACAATCCAGAATTAAGGCATCGAGCGTGACTCGGGCAGCTGCTTTCAGCAACAAAAATCGCGTCTTCCGCAAGAGCCGTCCAAGATTTTACGACCGCTGGGTTCTTGCCCGTATCGGGTTAAAGCGGAACCATTCACGTTCCAACGTACGAGAAAGTGCATCGACGCGAGGGGGGAAGGAAGTGAAAACGCGAGGCGCGTATACCAGAAATGGGTGGAGGGTATATAACAATTATTGCACGTCAGCGTGCCTCAATTTCGAGATAATTAAGCGAGGCCCTTTACACCTGCGGATTGTGCGAAGTCTGTACACGCGCAAACCCGTATAATTTTCCCCTTTTACCGTAACGATCTCTGCTCGTCCGTGGATCCCGGCGTGATAACGATTCGGGATGAAAACAGGCGAGCAGGAGAGAAGAGAAAAAAAAAATATGAAGGAACGACTCTAACCGCCTTCGCCTTTTTGTTGCGAGAAAAACAGCTATCGTCACGGCGTGGCACGGTGTGCATCTTGGCTTAATGTTCTTACGTGCCCTTTTCGCCGGGGATGATTAATTGCCATTAACGAGGGGAACGACCTGTGCCGACGTTCGAGATAAAACCGTGCAGGATTTAATATCCCGAGGGAGAAAAAAAAACATAATTCACTTGTTTTAATCGCTGCATTACACTTTTTACGATCCTCTACTTTCGGATTATTAATTGCAACCCAAAAACGGCTGTTTTATTACGCGTGTAAATTACTAATTGTTTACAGATCGCAGAATAAAATTGAAGCGGTGTTTCGAATTTTTATGTTTTATAATATTTTCTGAATTTAAACGTAATTAAGTTGGAACATTATAGAAGATTTCAACTGTTTAGTAGATATGCATATTGAATTACTGCTTAGCGAATAATTGCACGACGGGACGGAAATGAACTTTCATTGGATGCAAGCAATTAGATGATTAATCAGCTCCCGAGAAGTGGTAATCGCATTTTCGTTTCTGCGCACTACTTAACAGCGCAAATTACTTCCCGGGACTGATAGCCTGGAGCGTCTAATCGTTACCTCCGATTTAAACTCCTCGACTTGCATTTAAAGGTTCCTTCACGCCACGGTTTTCTTGCATTTTATACAAAAATAATTGCAACGTATCACCGGTGACTCATGTAGATTGACTAATAAACGAAATATTCGACGTTACTAATTACTAACGTAGAAAAACTAATGATTCAATGTTAACGATAAGATTACCTAAAGGCAAATCCTGATTTTTCTGAGCGATACGAAATCAATTAAGGAGAAATGTAGAATAACATAATATTGGAAAATTATGTTAAAAAAAGAATTTGTCTCAAGGACAATTTGATATCTAAAAGGTCAACAGAATTGGAAAAAAGATAGAAGATTTGCCCCCACGATAGTTCCTTGTGTGAACGCAGCTGCACAAGGATGCGTATCAAGTTCCTTCTCATCAGGATATCGTTCCTCGGGGTCGTACGAAGATACTTTAAGCAAACATCGGAAGGAACGATCCTACCGGGCGGGTTCCGGTTGTATCGTTTTGTTTTTGATCTCCTGGTATAGGAAGCCACCGGTAGCTGCTTTTTGCACGGCGGAGAATCGAGAAAAAAAGTCGATGCTTGAAAGGGCAACAAGCAGCGAGTGATCCAGTTTTATATTTATCTAAGTAATACGACTTCGTGCACGTCGATTCACTGAGAATCGTTACACAAGGGATTAAGGTGATAATCCTAGTCCAAACTCGCGCGTTCAGATATTCAAAACGATTCTGAAGAGTAAACGAAGAGTACAATAGAATAGCTTCTTGATAAATTGCAAGTTAGAGATCACATTAATCTTCGGCTTAAAAGTGTTTTGGAAAGGAGTAGCGCTTGCGTGGTCCGGCAGCTGCATTCGTCACAGATGCAACAAGTACGATATTACAGGTACAGCTCACCCAGCGCTTACAACGAGCGCATTAAATTCGCCCTCGCTATTCGACTTTTTACGGAACTTACTTAACCTCTCAATATTTATCATATCGTAAACCGGACTGAGATATGCTTTACAACTTTACGAGAAGTAGAACCAATTAGTAAAATCACGAGAGTAATTAACACGTCGTAAAAGCGTAACTGCAAGGAATCGCTAATTTTCTCGTTCGAATCCAATCTTTCAAACGGGGAAAGATATTCGTCCCGCGAAAGAATTACGATAAATGCGAATCATTTCAGCGTTCAATGCTCTCCCCGGCATTGATCCACGGTCCCCTGTAATAATCGTATCGGGTTTGGAACGCGTCGCGCACGTCCATCCGTCCGTCTGTCCGTTCGATAAAAAAAAAAAAAACGTATCAACAACATCGAAAAATTTGACGTCGCGCTTGCGTGCCGAACCAGCCAGCTGTGCATTGACGCAACAAGTGCATGCAGGATGCACCGCGACTCCTTGCCGGGACACGGGGAGAGAGAAGGGTAACACGCGGGTTGGGTGGGGTGGCCCGAGAAAAGTGGGGAATCGAAAGGGGTGGAGGACGAGCAGCAGAGGCAGAATTAAATGCAAGGCGAGGGAGGGGACCGCACCACCGGGAGAGAAGGGCACGAGGTTGGCACGCGCCGAGTGCAACGATTCACTCCAAGAAAAAGAGAGAGAGAGAGAGAGAGAAAGCGAGGACAAGGAGAGCCGGAAGAGCGGCAGAGAAAGAGGGGGAGGGGTAGGGAGAAACGAGGAGTGCATTGCATCCGAAAGAGAGATGCATCCTCGACGATAGCCCGCGTGTTTCTTATTTCTTTATTTGCTTCACCCCGTATCCACGACGCAGACATTTGTTTGCGGTTTATAAGATCGGGGGGACAAGTGATATAGACAAACGGGGGCTTCTCTCTCTCTCTCTCGCTCTCTCTCCGGTGCAGGGAATGCAAACAGAATGCAGCAAGGGTCGCGCCGCTGGCTGCAGGGGGCTGACTCTCTACCGGCGCGCGCCCTTGCTATCGTACAACCTGACTGACCTGATATACTTCGGCCACGAGGTGCACCGGCCTTGTTATGCAAATGGGAAAAGTGCAGTCGTGCACATGTGCAACTGGAAATGCGTGCGGCTCACGTGTACCTTTTACGGGATATGCACTTGATACCTTGCACCGCGGTGCACCTTACGCGAGCTATTCATTCGCAGGTGATAAATTCTTATTGGAGTCACGCGCGAGGAAATTTTCGTCCCTCGTTTAAAAGGATGTCTATGAAGGATTCGTCGACTTTTTCGAGGCCGTAGCGAGGGGGCTCGCATGCGTCAACGGTGCCACGATGGCGTGGATGCACCGCAAAATTGACTTCCTTTCGTCGAGTCTGAGCCAGCGTTTGTGGTCGTCGGACAAACCATGTGCATGGCTTCGCGAGCTTCGAGGAAGCAATCATGCAACAAAGGGTAGCTTCGTGCGAGCCGTGAAATATGTCAATAGAACCGCAAAACTGGGAACGAAGTAATCTAAAATGAACCGAGAACTAAGTACGTTGCTGTCAACAGAAAACCTATTCCATCGGTAAGTGATGTACGTAACGTGGAAGAAGCTGCATAATCTCTTTAGAGATACAAATACAAGTTCCCGAAACCGTTTTAATGAACTCGGAAAATGACAGGATAATTGTGATCACTCGTTATGAATTTTCGGTTCGGTTCTCACACTCACGGAACTAGACCAACGTCACACATTGGTGGGCTTAACACAAAGAGATCAATAGAGCCAGTTAAAGGAAATAGAATCAGGAACGCGGTGGATCCCATGGAATCATTGTAAGGATTCTTGAGGGGTGAGACCCTCGGGACCCTTAAACTAGTTCCCGCTCGGTACCAGTTCGGTTCGTTTCTCCTTGCCCGTCTTTCTTTTCTTTCTCCATCTTCTCGGGCCCTTTCTTCTTCATGTCACTGTAGCCACCGTACGAGAGTGCTTTACATTTGAAACATATCGGCTTATATGGAAATGAATGTTTAGCCATGCATCGGTCTTAAACATCGAAAACGGGAAAGACCATCACTGTTGGAAGTTGATATATGAGTTTCCGAACAGTACGGCGAAGACAACTCGGAAATGATATTCATCCCTCTGAGTTGTCAGTCTGCCTATTGTCACCTCTGCGATCTCCCCGGTTAATCTCAATTATGAAAGAAATTTCATTTTTGACAACGGTTATGCCCGACACCCCGATTTAATGGATGCACGGGTTCGGCAGGTTTTGAAAGAAAGATCAAATTCCATACAATTGCTACTGTTAATAATTGTACCTACTGGGTTTAGTGGATGCCCATTAAATCCTAACTCCATCCATCTCCCTCTACCCGTAGCTAAACTCTTTGCTTCGACGAGAATAGTAGTTGTCATTTTACTTCAAAATATAGAATGTTCGTGCAGTCTCCGTGCTTCTAATTTTTCTTCCAAGTTTAAAGGACAGGTTTAATGACCACAGCAATAAATTTCAATTTCAGTCTCACTTTAACGATATTAATGGTAGGGGACAACCGTATTAAAACTGCTTGCAGGTACAGCTCGTTATACTGTCCACTCTCTGCACATTGCATTTAATTACTCTTATCTGCTGTCGAGTATCGTTACAGCCAGCAACAAATCCTCGGTTTATACCTCTGTACGTTCGTATCGGCGATAAGGTGTCTTGTGCCAAGAGGAGTCGGTGGTATGAGTAAACGAGAGGAGAAACAGAGAAAGGGACGAAGGTGAGGGATGGTGAAATAACAGATTGCAGTTGTGGCACGAGCGAGCAGCCTGGGCTCAGTTCGGAGCTCGTAAGAAGGCAGGTGCCACATTTTTTTTCGAACGCCTGCTTCACCGTCGAGGAGGAGGCTACCTCAATGTGCAGAGGCTCCCAAACCTCTCGGTAATCGCTCCCCAACAAATAGAAAGTTCTCGTGTAAAAAAAAGACGCCGAAACCAAAATGCACGACAATTAATAATCAAGCAAATTGCCCCTTTTATAATGCGAAATAACCGTGCGTATATAATTTCGCGATACAGAAACTAAACGATCGTTCAAACGAAAAATGAATGATTGCCGAGCAATCTCGAACTTTCCTACGATGAAGATACCAAGATACGAAAAGGACTTCTATTTTTATTAATATTCTAACAACTGATGCGTCCTGCATATAACGATAATACGTACCAGTGATCCATACATGTAACATATGTGGCAGCGTGCGAAAAAATAGAATTCTAATGTAATTTACATTGTATGAACTTACATGCCTTAACTTAGAGAACTCAAACTCTGAAGATCACGATATAAAATAACTAACAGAAGTGATACAAATACGCGGTATGCCAGTACCGAGGGCGAGTTGGAATTTACATGACAATGAACGTTGAAGTTTTTGGGTAAGTTTCAGAGTTTACTTCCGAACGAAGTACGGGCGAAGTAATTGGCTGTAGGGAATCGTACAGTCCCTTTGATGGTACCCGACAACTATTCAAAATTCTACGAAGCGAATGAGTTCCACTGCGGGTAATCCTGAACGATTTTTGCTTGGACACGTTCGACACGAGCTGCAACTCTCTCGTGTATTTACTCGCGTGCCGCCAATTATGCACCTCGTTATGCCGGCATTACGCGTGATCTTTCTTTTGATCGAGCAATTGGCCCGGGTTAATAACCCCTCCCGAAGTTTGTGTAAGCGATTACATAAAATTTCTCCAAGATAAATAGATTATTAGCACGTAACAAGTTTCGCTCGACGCTACTCCGTACTTGGAAT
>SHCU01000856.1:0-35029 GCA_004307685.1 Ceratina australensis | reverse complement strand
TGTAATAATAAAATTTGTGTTGAACTTAAAGTATTACAATTAAACGAAAATGACGCTTTTCAAAGTGATTTTGATACCACGAGACCAATTGAACAATGTCGATTTAAAAAAGTGAGAAGCGAATCGATCAAGTGTTGCAGTACGTAGATTGTGTGAAATTTATCTGGTGTCATTTTTTGCAGCTTTTCGCAAGCGTTTGTCAGAGTGACAGTTGAAAAATCGGACGCGATCTACCACGTAAGTTCCGTGGTCGGTTGGATATACTTTTTAGCATGGAGTGTGAGTTTCTATCCACAAATATACAGCAATTACAAACGTAAAAGTGTCGTAGGATTAAACTTCGATTACTTGTCGTTAAACCTGGTCGGTTTTATTATGTACGCGCTTTTTAATTGCGGCCTGTATTGGATACCAGAAGTAGAGGTAAGTTTCTACGGTACGCGATAAAAATGATATACCACATTTTCTTTCTTTATCTTACGCTAATCTGAAATTGAATTTTTTATAGCTTCAGTATTTTAGCAGATATCCTAAAGGATTAAATCCCGTACAAGTGAATGATATCTTTTTCGCTTTGCACGCTACATTTGCGACTGTGATAACGATTGTCCAGTGCTTTATTTACGAGGTAACTAATTCTAATATACCGTACGCGACTTAACGGTCTATTTATCGGCTCTAACAAGGATACTATCTTTTTCAGACTGGAGCTCAAAGAGTTTCTACCACGGCACGTATTATTCACGCAGTCTTTGCTATTTTTATCAGCATTTGTTTGTTACTAGCCATAATTCAAACAATAGAGTGGCTTCAGTTTCTATACTTTTGTAGTTATGTTAAACTAAGTATAACACTAATAAAATACGTGCCACAAGCATTTTATAATTATAAAAGGAAATCCACCGTCGGTTGGAGTATCGGCAATATATTCCTAGACTTCACTGGTGGTATTTTATCTATGCTTCAAATGATACTCAACGCGTACAATTATGGTAATATATTATGCGAATAACTAAAATTAAATTGTCTATACAGAGCGTATACTGAATGTAATCTTTTTTAGATGATTGGGACAGTATTTTCGGCGACCCAACGAAGTTTGGTTTGGGATTTTTTTCCGTTGCATTTGATATATTTTTCATTGTACAGCATTACGTTTTATATAGGTACGTATTTTAGACGATCATTACCAATGTCTGCATAATCAGCATGCTATTTACACTAATCCGTTACTAAAACACTAGTAGAAACCTTAGTGTGTTAACTAAAAGTAGTTGTAGTTGTTTGTTGCGTGTAAAAAAACCTATGAATGATCTGCCTACTCTAAGCTCTACTTCGTTATCTATCTAATTTTTGATGGTCGTAATAAATTGGTGAACGATTGACATGTCACAGAGATGCACAGTATTTGCTTCCACCGTATGCGATTAAAAAATCTGATGAACACGGTACGCGCTTTCGCTAGTGACAAATGTTTCGGACACGGAGGCAGAAAAGGAAATTTTAATTTTACAGATATATCAGTGAAAAGATGATTGACCTCAAACACAGAATATAAGCATCAGCAATCTCACTTTAAATCATGTTTCACAACCACTCTTTTTCCCTCCACGTTGCACGAGTTTGCGAAATCATAAATTCTTACAGACTAGATAACGGGAATGCGAGAAGTAACGAAACGCTGCATAAGTCGGAGAAATCGTACGATCCGGATTTGGAGGCGCCCCTAAAACCTTCCGGTTGTTGCGGTCTGCTGACGTGCAGATAGAAAAGCTGCAGAACCTCACAAAATTTTAGTACTCTTCTAAAGTTCCATTTGAATTACGTGCGTTTGACTAAACGAGATCACTCTTCTATATATTTGAGAATCTCAGATGATTGTTAATCATGCAATGGAAGAGAAGAATCCGTTGATAGATATTAATAAAAAGATTTAGTATTTATTGTTCGAGTGCGCTGAATAGGAATGGTGTTGGTACTTGTTATACAACGCACGAGAATTACCCAGTTACGAGTAAAAATAATTGAGGACTCGATAACTTTGTAATATGTTATACTTATTTATGTTGAAATTGTAATAAAAGAATTGCATGGTTTTGTGCACTTCAACTTTACAAATGTGAACGGTCACACATCACATTTCAATATAGTATCTTAAGTTGTAGTTTGTATTGTGTTAGAGTGCTGCTACATATAAGCATGCAGCATGTATTGAAAGGATTCCCACCCCGAAATAAAAGGGTTTTAATTATTCTGCGTCACGGAATTTCTATAATTAATTATTGTAAAGAAATATCTTTTATAAGTTTGATACTGTTTTCCATTATATTTTTATGAAGCAATAAAAGTATTGGTATTGATGGTGTTTCTTTATAAAACTGTCCATTAGTACTCTGAGACCATATGAGAAGTAATGGTTGAAGGAAATACGAGATAGTTCGAGCAGATATTGCACGTGTGTTTAAGAGTATGTGTGTGTCTATTAAATTTACTAACAATACTAATTAAACTAACATGCAAGGATTACTATTCTGGGAAGAACGTGTGTTACAAAAATGGAACCACTTTCTTCTATCTCAATCTTAAATGGAAGTACTATATATATGTCGATTACTTTTCGCAGGGATCGTAAAGATTACGTTGAAATACCTGGTTACGATTACGAAGAATCGCAAGAAAGTACATCGACTAGCAATCTCCCTTGATCTTGTATCACTAGTAGCAATTGGTCACTTATCTATGTTAATTATAATAAAGAATTACCTGGTCATCCAAGATTCAAATGCGACAACGAACACCGACATTGTTCTTGATCCTGTACTCAACTTGGATAATGGTCAGAATTGTACAATTTCCCGAGCGACTCGCAACACATCCATCAATTTGACCAAAGAAGTATGTTGATACCGTAGGTACTTACATAATCACCAATAAATCGTGCAATTCACTATTTTCTCACAATGAAAACGCACTCCTTGTACCACCACTATTTTTATTCCGATTTTCCTGACCCGAGTGAACTGCAAACCGATGACGGACGGTTTGCGAGAAGTTTTAAACAATATCGATATCGCAGTTCGATTTCCAACATGGCCGCTCATATCGACAGTAGTGTCACGTGACCTGCCTGCATAGCAGAACGCGTTGTATCAATACGAACAGTTTGTTTAAAAGAAAGGTAATTTTAATTTGATTTTACGAAAGTTTATGAAAAATTGACGTTTATTGTTATCAAATTGTAATCTATGTATATGATAATAACATATATAGTTGTGAAAGTAGATTCTCATTTGAAATTCGAATATAACCTCTTCGCCTGAGGTTTCATAAGATTAAATTTCTTATTTCAGAATGAATATATCTTCGCTCTTGCGAACGACACGATCTGCGTTATCCATTAATAGGAATTTTAATTGTTGGACAGCAGCAATAACAAGGAAGCATAGAAAATTATATTTGAACACTTACCCTACATGTCTCGTCCTCCCAGACGGTAGTAGCATTAACATCGATTACGAAGAACCAAGGCAAATAATTACTTTGCCTGTCAACATCGAAATGCTCTCTGAAGAGGAAAAGAAACGTAGACTGGAAGAACGTAGGCCTATAACTAAGGCAAAAATAATTGAAGAGTATCAAGATGAGTTTGATGAAACCAAGTTCTTTAAGCTGAAGTAATTTGATTGTATCATTATTTAATAAATAAGATTCCTATGTCCAACCGTAGTCGTAAATCAATTATTTTGTAATATAATTTGTTAATACAAATTTACATCAACTCCTGGTTGTATCATGATTGTAAATGTAAGCACAGTTTGTACCCAGAACTATAATAATTAATTGTAAGAAAGAGATAGTCGAAGTACTAAAACGATTTTATACAAAATTTGTAATATAATTTACTAACGCGAGGAATTTCCATAAACTAGCGATTATGTCCTCATTGTAAACGCGGTCACAATTATTTATGAAAAAGTGAAAGTAAATTATTAGAGCTTTCTTTGCGACCCACGCGCATTAGCTATTATCATAAACGCATGTTTTCTCCGCGCGCGATAAGGAGGATCGAGGACGTCAATCAAAAAATTACGTTCCACAACTGTCCGTGAAAAGAAAATCGCGTAAGATGATTGCATCGATCATTCATTTCATTTTTTCCCCTCGGTAAACATCGACGATTACGGCGACCGCCCGGATGGACTTTCTCTGGTTACCCGTGAATACAAACGCCTGCTTCCGCTGGTCTTTGCGCTAATCATTACTAATTACAGAAGAGAACTTGTAGACGAATCGTAAAAAATAAATGAAAGTGAGCAATGATTCGAAAACGTCAAATAACCGCCAGTGGAAAGTGATCATCGTTCGGGAAATACACGAAACGGAAATGCTAGGCTCTTGACTAATAAGAAATTTCCATCATTTGAAATTTCACGCACAAAAAAAGGAAGTAGACGCTGATTGAAAATGAAATGAATCTCTCTTAAGAGATAGCGGAAGCGCATTTCGAGTAGGATCGATCGACGATTGTCTGCGAAAGCGAGCTAAGTACCTTTCTACTCGCAAGAAGCAGCGAGCATTTTCGGTTTCGGCGCGATGATATAATATTTGCCAACGTGTTGTTGTGCGGATGCTTTCGATGGTAGTGAAACTTCTCTATTGCGACAGTTGAAGAAAATTTTACGGCCTTTGTTGGGCAACGGCAAAGGCGCTAGAACGTTTTGAGAATTAAATAGCTGTTACCTACACGGTCAGTGATTTTACACGACAAGAAAACGATACCGTTCTCTCGAAAGTTCTAACAGCGTACCATGAAAGATATGCATATATTGGATTTAATTAAATAACAACGAGAGCAATAACAGTATTTCAATTGATTAAATTAACAGGTCCCAAAAGTATTTTAAAAATTATTTACTATGGAAAACAAGTTTTCCTTAAGAGAGCTAAGGGTGATGACAGTAAGACCCTTCGCTCACCCAATGAACCGATCAGCAGAAAGGCAAAATTGTCAAACGATCAGCGCGGAGGAGGGAACGATGGGCAACGGGTGACACGGTGAGTAAACACCGTTCGCTTATGCCAGGTAAAGAGACACGGTAAACTTACGGTGGGAGTCAGTTCTGTTATAGTAGGCCACGAGGTAGCAGCTCTGGTGTTTCTGCAGGTGTAGCACACGATCGTTCGAACTCTCTCTTAGTTTCCGCTGGCACTCCAGACTTCTTGGAGAGTGCCGCTCCGCGAGATTCGAAGCCGGACAATAATGAAAACACGAGTCAAGTGATACGGATCAATGATCGAGACGCTGGATACGAATCCGTTCGCGAAATCGGTAGACTATTTTTAAAGCGCTGACATGAAACGACGTCGTTCTCGTCCGGTCGCGTGCTAACCGATAATGTGATTGTATATTAAAAAGGTGTCCGGCGATCGATGAACCACGCGAACTGTTTTCTTGTTTTACCAGTCGAGTGAGCGATCGCGATCGCCTGAGCGTTTAAGTGCCAGTCCGGTCTTTTAGAAGGAGAAAGCAGAGAAGTTGAAGAGTTCAGCCGGCTGAAAAAAAGAGCTCCCCGACAAGCAATAATACTGCTTCTCGAAAACGATCTGTCAAACCGGGAATCTAATCGAATACGTTTTAAAGTAGAACCGCAATCATTCGAAGCGGGAAATTGCCGAAGAATGAGAATCAAATCCTGAAATTAGGCATCCGTCAAGCGAAGAGAAATCGATAGAGTCGTTGCATCGAGTCAGTCACGAGTGCTACGATCGATCGTACATTTTTTGATACCTTTCAAATGTTTAATAGTTTATTCGTTGTGTCTGTAAGCGAAATGGACGCGAGAATGACAGTACTCTGATCGGTTGCGTGTTTCACAAGTCTCATATCGCGAGCGATCAAGGAACACGTGCTCTCGTTGGATTTTCAAGCCGGTACGCGGACGATGGATTTTTGAGAAACAAACTTCAGCTAGGTTACGAACGTGAGATGATCGGCAAACTCCTGTTAAGTTTCTCGATACTCGGATGCATCAGCCTCTATGGTACGAACCTCAATTTTTTACACTAACCATTTAATTCTAATCGAAACTTATCAGATTTAACGATCCTGTACAATGAAAGCGTCTGATCCGTAAATTATTTCAGTAAACTTAAAACACCGGGTGACTTACTTTACTGAACCCCGTATCATCTCTCCATTCTACCGGCGTACACCTCGTGAATTCCGTTCTATGAACCGTTAAACAATCGAGGACAATTACATATTTAATCATGTAATCGGACCCTGAGGTCACCGACAGTTATGTCTCAAAAATTTTAAACACTCTTTTCTAACCGGCGCACCGTGTCTGACCACAAAGTCTGTTTTCACTTACTGATCCTGAGTAAGGCACCAGGAATTTTTTGTCTAACATCATTTTATCTCGGAGATATCTCTTGCGGTACGAAAATGATTTATTCCGATGATTAACGATTGCGTGAAAAGTTAACGACGGCGGAAATGAAAACTCGGTCTAGGTACGAATTTCACGGGCAGCCCGCGAGTATGGCAGTTATTTCATAGTCAGTGAAAGCGACTCTGTCGCGCGCTAGTACGATATTGTATGCACGCATCGCGATTCATTCGAATTGTCTCGAAAAAATCGGAGGGAAACGTGTCCGCTGCAACTGTGCGAAAGTGGAGTTCGTGAAACTCCGCAAAAATTTGTTTTACCTCTCGTCAGGCAAAAAAGAGTAGAGTTCGAATGTCGCAACACAGCTGAATGAAAGTCAAAGTTTAAGGAACCCTTTTATTTTCGACATGATCGAGCATGCTCGGTGTGAAACAGCCGTGTGTACGTAAATTTTTACCGCGTCCGTGACCGTGAAACTGGATCCAGTTACTTTCCTTCTTTTTAGCAGAGACCGGCTTCCATCGTTTTCACACATCCTACCTAGGATCCTTATGTAAAGGATGACGCATATAGCACGTACGTCATAGCTCTGAGCCTCGAATATAAGAAGAAAGAAAGCATTTTCTATCTGGGAAAATCTAGATAAAATTTCCTCGATGCTTTCTTCTCTAATTAATTAATTTCCATATTACACTCTAAACATCAAAATAATGAAAACGATACGAATAAAACCTCAACTCGGAAACGCTTTCTTTTTCGGCAAGAGCCTACTTTCGAAACGAGGTACATTTCGGGCACAGCGAAACCGAACCAGCTTCGTTCTCGAGGATAGAATTGTCGTTCGCCTAATTTCCCTAATGCAAGTGTCGCTCGTGATTACTACTCGACACGAATCTGGTTCTTCTGACTCATGACGGATCTGACCCTTTTTCACCCAGAATCGACGGTGCCCAACCACCTTTCTCCGTGTTGCTAATTTCTCTCAGCGGAGGAGGATCACGTGGCAAATTGGTAATCGTCTACTTCGTGTATCAGAGCAGATATTATATTCAGCTATTACATTAGTACTCGAGAAGTAGTTGGACAGTGGGTCATCGAATTTTAATTAGGACATCTTTAGGAAAACAGGATGTCAGTTTTTTTGCACGCTTCGTTAATATATTCATTATTTATTACGACAGGTTTTATCGGGTCTGTACTTTCCTGAGGTTTTTAATCAAACTACAACGTATCAGTTATGTAGAAAGCTACGGAGTTACAGATAGCAGTTAGCCAGTGCGTCCATCGAGGTGCAAAGTAATTTTGAAATACCGTTCCACAACCGGGGACAACGAACCGTCGTCCTTTTACGTCCGTCGGTTTGTCATATAATTGCGTTTTGTTATCCCTTCTCTCTCTCTCGCGCAACCATCTGGGCGGAAATGTCGCCGCGGAGTACAACTGAGAAACGGGAAGGAAGGAAGCAGTTGAAAAACCTGAGGTCTCGATTACATCGTGAACGAGAACGGAACGTGCAAAGTCGATGATGCGAGCGTGACGGGAAAATCGTCTCTAGCATAATTTATTCCTCGTTAAGGCTAACCTTCTTTCGCGATCGATGACACTCTCATCATTCATCTTACGATCATCCGAATTATGTCAGTTACGTACAGCGATAGGTGATTGTCTGCGAAACAATTAAACCGGAAGTATTTAGGATCGTGTCGTAGACACAGTTCTCAGGAATTGTTTCGCGATGTTGTACCGTGAAATGCTAACAAGGTCTCCAGATTAAAAATCTTTTAATTTTGTCTGGACTCACTTCCGGTAGATTCTATAACGTTACATCATCCGCAATTATTTTAAGCTAATTTGGCGTGATAATGTATATAGCAATTTTCGTGACTATTCCGTGACAATTATATAATGTTGATTGTTTCTAGCGGTGGTGTTAAATTCGTCGATTTTGCAACTTGCCTTATTATACGTTCAAAACGTTCCTTAATTACTTTCCTTTTGTGCAACTCAACCAGTACCAGTGAATTGCATCATAAGTAATAACAGAGAACTTAAACAGTTTGACTATTGCTGATATTATGACGCCTTGAGATATTCGCTGGATCCGGGTTAAGATATTTGCACGGTAAATTAAGGAGGGCCGAAAGAGATAGCTGGAACGAAATTCGACGAATGGATCAGAAAATTGTAGTCACCGTGTAGGTTGAGAATTTCTAGACTAAAGGTAGGATACTTTCTCCTATGTTTGTTACTCTTTCCATTTGCACATCCTCTTCGAGATCGACCGTCGTTTTAAAGCGGATCAGCGTTCGCTTGAAACGGGCGGTAATATTTTTATATGAGTGATCACCTTCTGCTTTTGAACTTGGATTGTAACGATGGAAGTTACAAACAAAAATTATACTTTCACTAATCGCGAGTTGGGTAAGTGTTTCAGGGAGTTTAAAAGCGTCTCCACGTTAAACATCATCTTATTCATCTCTTAACGAGGGAGAGAGACGTTACTCTCGAAAGCGTAATACTTAAGCCGCACCTTCTTCCAATTATCGTCTCCCGCATCTGCTGAAAATTAAATTTTCGCATCTTTTATTGCCGTTCACCGCCTCCGCCGACTTTCTCTCTATTTATTATTTCCAACCTTGACTATCAAACCGCATACGCGAACGTCGATCGGTTATAGTTTCGAAAAGATTGAGACCTTCAACTTTCACTGTGAAATTGATCTCTCATTGAGGAAAGTCAATGTTTCGATCATCCTAAAGACGCGTACCTCGGGAAACGTGACCGACGTTCAAAATACTGGAAAATTGCGAAAGAGCCAGCGCTCCATTGTCCACTTCCTGTTGCCGTCCTCTTCCTCCTTATAACCAGTCAGGTCTTCCGCGTAGAAATTCATCGTGACCAGTGAGAGCTGTTCATGATCTTCCGACTTTTTGTAACCACGATCGTTCTAATTTATCTAATTTATCCCGGTTGCCAGTGTTTCCGGTTTCCATTTATCCGCAATTTATCCCATCGATCAGCCTCTAAATATCGAAATAGCGTGCCGGTTCGTACTTATAGCGCTTCCAGGAAAACGTTTCGATTGCACTTCGTGTTAAGAACTTTTCCGAGAAAACTGCAGGGATGGTGCGTCCAAAACGAAATCTCGGGAAACGGATAGATCATATCCCCGTGATCAGTGAAACGAGAAAGGCGTAAGAATCGGTAACTTTCATCGACTATCGTCACGTGTCGGCTCCACTTTCTGTGCAAATCCTTTCGGATGCAAACCGATTCCGAGGGCGTGTCGCTCGACATTCATTCATCATCCTTCCCTCCCCTCGACGCGTGCTCCTCTTCCTGTCTTCAGATTCTATCACTTTCCTTTCTTGTTTCCATGCATCAAGGTCCGCGGCCAACAATCAAGCCTCTCTGCTCTTATCGACAATTTCCATTTCCCCGGCACGATCTCACTTCCTCGTGTTCTGAGTTACTCTTGGCCAGTACCGGATCCCGATAGCCTGTTCGATATAACAGAACTGCACCAGACGGAGTTTCGTAACGGGTTTTCACGGTGAATGCCAGGGGCCGTGACAGGGATTCAGTTTTAAGGTCAGGGGCATAGGGACGCGCCGACTATCGGTGCCGGACTCGAATAACGGTTCAACATTCGACATTTTTCTGTAGAGAGATCCTCTTCTTCTGAATAGAAACTTGGCCACCGTGTAACGCGCGTATGTTGATCCTCTAATTTGGGTCGTGGAAAGTGAGTTGATGCGAGACCGGGTCGCGAACCAGACACAATCGTTAGATAAAAGAGCAACGCGCCGGTTATGCTACAGAGTTCACCGACCTCGGCTTCCTGGAAACTGTGCCACTATCCGATTTTAAATCCCCTACTCGGTCCAACTTCGATCCATCGCCAATTGCATCGAACGTTTCTACAGTGATTCAAATTATATAATAAATCATAACGATTCGTCTCGAGCCTCTACAAAAATCGGAGCAAAGTTCATCTTGAAGAGACGATGGATGACACTGTAGCAACAATGCAACTGTATCTGTGGGAACCATTGTACCGTTAAATCTCTAGACTATTCCTGTCCGGTCTCGCCTATAATGGCAGTGCACACCTGTTTGTACCACAAACTCATCCATTATCAAAGGGGATCTAATCATTATACTACCGCTAAATTTAATGGTAGTTTCAGCATCTCCGGTGAAGCGGCTTAATTCGGGTGAAAAGCGGTGCAGGTTTCTACGGTTAAGCTTGAATTATTAATTCAAACGTCTCGGTTGCGACACCGTGTTCAACACCGTAAATGCACGCGGGCTTCTACCCATTACGGTTAACGAAGGTGAAGCAATGTTCCAAAGCGATTTCGAAAGCTCAACCGAGAATCATCTATCGGCGGATTGATTGCGTATGCGATTGATGTCGATCTCACGTGCCCCCTTTCAGTTTGCGCTTTCATTAATCTTACCGATAGCACCACTAACGGCGACTATTACCAGATAGATTGAAAGTGGAATACCACTTCGTCATTCCCTGATTAAATAGCAGATTCCAGATTGAATACAAATCGCTGAATTCGTGATAATTTCTTCTTGTAAATGCTAATTCGCCTGCGAATTGTGTCAAGGTTCTATACAAGATTATGCAAATGTTTCATCGACTGGACTTCGTCTCTCGGAAAAACTTCTATCCTCTTCAATTAATTAGACCTCGTCGGTCTCCTATTAAAAAAGATTTGATATAAAAAGCACCGGTACAATTGATAAAATCCTCTTTAGACTCTCACGTGATATAATCTAATTTTCTCGTTTACCGTTAGTGATGTTATTCAACGAGACAAACAAGGGCGCAGGACACAATTTTCGCGAGCCGGACGTAGGAGAAAAAGAAATTTTATTATTTCGTAACCGTGAGAGACTTTTCCTGTGAATTATGTAAACCTGTCGATCCGAGCCGAGCAATTCTTAAGGAATCCCGGTGGAAAGTGGAGCAAAGGGTTAGACAGACAAACGTAAACGTAGACGCGTTTTCTCCAGTGTTATCCGGTCAGGCTGTCGCGCAGGATGCACGCTATCTAATGATCGGATAATTGATAGATTTCTCGAGCAAAACGCTACTTAAATAACGTCGATAATTACTAGCCAGCAAATTTGTATAACACACTTTTTGAGAACGCGATACAGACAGACATTTTTTTTTACCCGCAATTGTTCTGTAAATGAGTCCGCGATAAATACACGTCCACGTTTCCTCCTGTAAATAATCGCGTCTCCTCGTGAAATCGTTACCAACGCGTCAATTATATTTTTCACCGAGGAAACGGTCGCGATTCGCTGGCGACGATTGTCGTTAACCAAGACGCGGGTCTCGCTCGAGCTATCGTGATGTCGCAACCATCGTGACAAATTCCTGGATTTCGCTGATAGCCTGAACCGTTTTCATACGCTACGTTTTCGATTCGCAGGCCACGCGGCACGTACTAATTATCATTGCCTGAGCGTAAAACGGTCAGGCTCCCGCGGGAACCTTGACATGGCGTCTACGCGCAGCCTAGACTTCATTAGCTTTTAAAACATGCCAGTCGATAGGCTGCGGATTTTTATATAAAATTCTTTTTAACCGTTCGAACATCCATTTTGCTTCTACGCTCTCGAAGATGAATGAAATCCACGATCCAGCGATCGGATCGGAACTCAATCCCGATTTCCCTTTTCTACGGCTCTCCCTGGCAGGAGACCGCCGGTCTTTTTATTAGACGAGGAAAAACACGGCGGCGATTGATCTCCTATCTAGGCGACCATTAACGGAGGATACATCGTCGGATGGCTTTCTTCTTCCGAATTTCTCCCCGGGCAAACTGGTCTGGTCTGTCTGCCCGCGGAACTGACCGTCGGTACGCGCTCTCCTACCACCACCTCTGCCTCGCGTTTTCCGTACTAATCTTTCTAACGAGATAATCGACGCGAGAAAAAAGGTTTCTCCTTCTTATCGCGATCGACCCGCGGCGCGAACTTTCTTCGTCCGATTTTCTTCCCTATTTTACTTTTATCCGCTGGCTATCTTCAACGAAATATTTAATTATGGAAATATTAAATTATATTATATATATTTCATACCTGTAGCTTTATCATCTGGGTCACAAGTTCAACAGATGTGCTCTATAAAACAAAGTTAGAATATTATCAAATTTTCTATATTACGGAATGCAAAAAAATTGTTTCACTTCTGTGTGGTATACCAAGAGCCAATCTGTACCATAATCAACGATAGTACGAATAGCTCGACGATTGCTAAATACTCTTACGTCAACGATGTCAACGAACGATACCTTAATGATAAGTGAATGAAAACGTTTCTATGAAAAGATCTAATGAACCTCAGGACTGATTGATACTTGCAAGCTAATGGCACGTTTCGCGTTTGACACTCGTTGCAAGATCGGTTTGTCTAACTTTCCCTTCTCACGACTATCGTCTCAGCCAAGTGGACGATCTTCGTGATCGCTGTTCTGGTTCACGAAGCTACTTTTGTTCGCTCGTCGGATGCAGCGATCGTGGGAAACGGAAACAGGCTTGACTTACTTGCCGGCGTCTTGCCGACTCGCGGAACAAAATCGCCACGCGTTCCAGGAGATTGTTATTCAGGCGTTATGCTAATAACGGCGCAACGAGCCGAGGAAACCGTTACGGTGCACGTTCGCACGAATCTATCAATTTGGTACGCGACGCGTGCAACCAGGCTTCTGAGGTTCTCAAAATTTAAGGAACCATCGCTTCGTTTTAATGTACATCGAACGAGATATTAACTTTCAATTTTTTACTCCTTTCAAATAATCTTTAATTTATTTAATTCGGAATTGGAGTGAGCGAGCAGACAATTTTTCGTTAGGCGCTATAGCCGGTTCGAATTGTTCTCATTTCGATTCTAAATATCCGATGAACTGGTTCCGTTGGAAACTTCAAGTTTTAAGGATCATAAACCGAACTCATTGACTCTTTACATTCCTGATATGAGCAATAAAAGATAGGATGAAATCGGGCAAATAAACTGGTCTAACAGTACTCGACAAACACGGCAGAATAGGTGCAGAGAGAAATTGCGAGGCGACGATGAAGAAATGAAAGAGGTTGAAAACGTGTAAATTGATTTCGCAGGGACTGTGGCGCAAGAGTGGCCGTCGCCTCTCGACGAGTCCGCGGACGAGAAGAACGATGCCGAAATTTTTCGAGCGGTCGTCGAGTCGATGAGGCATTGGACTTTGCAGAAACGGTTGCATCATCGAACTAAGAGAGAGGTGTCGAAGGTCTGTTACGAAGATGTCGGTTGCTTCGAGGACACGGGACCCTTCAGTTACCTCGAGATGCTCCCCTCGCCACCCAAAGATGTTGGCACTAGGTATGGCAAAATGGGAATACCCTGACACAATTTCATCTCTGAATCTTTCATCATCACTCCTGTTATTCCATATCAATATCCCAGATTAAGTTATTCAATTAAAGCAAGCAGTAGCAATTGCTATTCTCAGTTTGCAAAAAGAAGACACGACGTATGAATATTTATAACTGAACTCGTTCCGTATTATCAGATCTTTAATATCGACAGCTTTCAACAAGACATGAATTAAATTATGAATTTTATCTATTCCGGATTCGCAACAGATTTTTAGTATACGGAAGCAGGAAAGCGAGATCTATTCCGATGGAAGTGCCTGCCGAGGATATAAATGATAACGCCCACCGTGCCATAGATCCCGATCTACCGACTAAAGTGATCGTTCACGGGTTTGGATCTAGCTGCGACCATGTCTGGGTCTACGAGATGAGATCTGCTCTGATGACCGTGCACGAGTGCAATATAGGTTTGTAACAAATATTAGTTGAAAACCTGCTGTCGCATAAGTCGAGACGATCAAAGAATTCGACCAAACATCTTTCCAGTGTGCGTCGATTGGGGTCCAGGAAGCGCGGTTCCCAACTATGTAAGAGCAGCCGCTAACACTCGCCTGGTCGGTAGGCAATTAGCTAAACTAATTAGGAGCTTGAACGTGCCTCTCGAGAAGGTTCACCTGATCGGCTTCAGCCTTGGTGCCCATGTCGCAGGGTTCGCTGGTGCCGAGTTGGGAAATGTTTCCAGGATTACAGGTAAATTGCATGTTATAAAAGTTCATGAGATTAATTTATACGCTCCAAATATGATAACATGTGTTTTTCTTGAACTCTTGACTTCTGCATTTTATCGGATATTTAATGCAGGTATAGCGCACGTTTATTGTGCAACCTGCTACGAATAGCAACGGTAGGTGTCCTTCAAGAGTTGCACTCTTACTGGTAAAAGGGAGCCCGTTCTCCGAAAGAAATTGCGCACGACCCACTTGAGATTGTTTAATATCGATTAAACTGCATTGAAGTCTTTCCCAACGTTGTTAAAAATTGTTACGATTTACGAAAGAGTAGTTAATATTCAGTAGTAATTAACCAGAATTATACACACTCCAAATTTATTGAAATTAAAGCATGAAAAAGAATGTCTGACTTTTTCATCGATCGACCATTCACTGGAAACTATAACGAGGACTTTTGCAACAGAGTTTCGAATAATTAAGGCGTGTATTCGTAACATTCTTGCACATTTCACGCGTCAATGAGCTTTCGTACTATCATTACAGTATCAGAACATTTTCTTGAACGTAAAAAAGTTTCATTCCATTTTTTAATAATCCTCCAAGTTTAGTATCACGCAATCTAGAATTCACGGACTGTCTGCAGGATTGGATCCTGCGGGACCGTTGTTCGAGTCTCAGGACCCGAGAGCTCGCCTCGATAAAACTGATGCCAACTTCGTAGACGTGATCCACAGCAACGGTGAACAACTTTTGCTCGGTGGCCTCGGCTCCTGGCAGCCGATGGGCGATGTTGATTTTTATCCCAACGGCGGAAGGATGCAAACTGGCTGTTCCAATCTATTTCTCGGCGCTGTGTCTGACATCATCTGGTGTAAGTCTTCCATCAAATCATTCCTCACCTTCAACATCTTTCACATTCAAATTCCGTAGGTCAGAAACATATCACGAAACTAAAGTATCGTCGACTTTGCACAATCATTCATCCTCATTAAAGCTAATTGACAATAATGAAAAAGGCTGAATAAATGAGAGATTAGAAAGTCTACCGCGATCTTTTTTTGCAAAGTATCCGTGGGGTACATATAGTGTTACCTTCTCCGCAACACGGATCGAATTCTTTATCCAAAAGAAAGCAGGTCACCGGCGCCCCCCTCGAAATGTCGCCCAGCGCCGTGAATATTCATAAAAATCTTGACCAATCCTACGTGTTCTTCCTTTCCTCAATCGTTTAACTCACATTCTTCTCGTTTGTAGCCAGCGCCGTCGAGGGTAGATCTTTATGCAATCACCGAAGGGCGTACAAACTGTTCACCGATTCTGTCAGCCCTAAATGTCGATTCCCCGCGTTCCCTTGCGAGAACGGATACGACGGACTCCTTCGTGGCGAGTGTTTCCCCTGTGGTAACGGAATGGGCAGATCCTGCGGTGATATGGGTTACTACAGTGACGAATCACCGGCTAGAGGGCAATTGTATTTGGTCACTAGAGACGAAGAGCCTTTCTGTGCGCACCAGTATCAAGTAAAAGTGTATAACAGTCAAAGCGAGAGGCCCACTAGAACGTATGGCAAATTGCAATTGACCCTGGTTGGAGACGGAGGTTTCAATGATACATTCGCGATGACAAGAAAAGATGAAGAGCTGCTGGTTGGGAAGATCTTGCAGAAAATCGTCGTCCCGCACCCTGCCATTTCAAATTTGGAAGCTATCGAAGTGAGCATTATTATTATTCAATTATCTCATCAGATGTATGATTCTCATTATTGAATTAAAATCCTTATACCTTATTGCAGATCAAGTATACAGCATACAGCGGGTGGATCTCATCGGGCCTGGTATCTTGGAGCATCGATAAAGTGGCCATCGTCGACAGCTTTGGGAAAACCCTTTCTGTCTGCAGAAAAGGTTTAATGTTAGAATCTGGGAAGCCTGTCTATTTGCCTCTATTCCCTGGCGAATGCAATGTTCCCGTGGAATCAGAGAATGCAACATCTCCAGTATTGGAACGATTGCTGCAGGAGAAGCAAGGTGGCATCGGTCCGTTCACCAAAGAACAGAACTATGAAACGAAGGAAAGTTTCCCGGCCGTGGAAAAACCTTCAAAGGGACTAGGTCCGTTCACCAAGGAACAGAACCTGCGAATAATCGAGAGGCAGAACAATTTTGAGGACTCGAATCGTCGCAGTACTTCAAATCCATGGAACATCGTCGACTTATCTAAAGACGGAGACTCGAACTCCTTGGATAACTCTGACGCTGAGAGAGGCAGAGGATTTTCCGGACCAAATTTCTTCGCGAAAACTCCTTCACCGAATCCCGCGGTAGAATCGACGACGGAGTTTCTTCCGGAAATTCGAGAGCCCGTGTTGCGAATCGATAAAAAGGAAACTGGACGATCGTTAAAGTTCCCTGAGATCACGGAACCAATTCTGAGGCCTCGTTCAGCGAGACAGAACAGAAATGAAGCGAGGAGTGAGAAGCAGAAGGACGAAATACAGGAGACTGCCTCGACGAGCGGGATGTTCACTGTGCAGTTTTTACCAGAGAGACTGGCTGGAATCTTGGCGCAGGCCGAGAGGTACGCGAGGCAGACTCTCCTTCCTCTAATCTCGCAATACACGCCCAGTTTCGTGACTGGATCAAGGTACGAGCCGAAACATTTTATCAGTGGGCAAACCTTGAGCCGTACTTGGCAAAAGTACCGTAAAACATTTTTTAATATTCCTTTCTTTATCATATAACAACTGTGGTTTTGATTAATCTGCTTCCAGGAAAGAGTTCAATGCATCCAGATCTCTGAGTTGGGAACCAGAGAAGGACTGGTCCACGACTCCGGAGAGTACGGTTAAGACAGAGCCAGGTGACTGGGTGCCCATCACCGTAAAGAGTGAAATTCAGATGCCAGAGGCATCGGATGACTCCTCTAACGACAGTGCTCGGTCTCACGCTGTTACGGACAAACAAACCGACGTCACGCAACTAGAAACCGTGACGGCGGTAGATTTCAATAATAATTCCGATGAGATTATCATCACGGACAAAGAAGAGAGAAAGTTTATACCTCTGATCGACCCGGAAGAGCAGGAATCGTCGTCGACGAGCTTAAACGACGTGCCCGTAACGTCGAGCTCGACTCAATCTCATATTCAAAGAATACCGAGACCGGAGAGTTCCTCGAGGAGGAGTATGATGTTTCCTTACGCGTATGAGAAGAAGAAGGATCCTAGGACTAGGTACATACCGTTGATACCCGAGGAAGACCTGGCCCGACCCCGCTTCTCCATCGAGAGGGAACGTTGAAGTGTTTTCTGTTCTCCACGAGAATGCGAAAAACAATTGTTGTGTTTTTCTGTTTTATTTTGACAAGTTTACGGTTTCCTTTGATTACACGTAAACGAAGTTGTTGTTTCGTGTATACACGCGTTGTTAAGTACAATTGTGTTCCCGTCGAACGGAAATCGACGACTTTATGAAAAAAAAACGCTTCGAACAACTTTTTTTTTGGTAAAAATTGCATCCTTAACTTTATTTTTTGTATATAGGAATTTTTTTACAATATATATAATATAATATATATAGCTTCGCTGAAATCTTTCTCTTTTTCTCTCGCATTCGTTACCGTTATTAATTCTTAGTTTATTAGAATTGTTATTATCATCGTCATCTGTGGTTTTCTCCCATCGCGTGTTTTTTTTATTTATATCGAATGTTCGTAAGTACGAAAAATCCCACTTTGTATAGCGTAACGATGTTGACCGAATGGAATCGCGACACGAAGAAATAGTATTATTACATTTCCTTTCTTTCGTTTGTAATAATAATATGTACAACCAGTTGTCCACGCGAGTCACGTACGATCACGCGGACGTACAATCGAAAAAAGTATTGGAAGAGACGATTTAAGTGTGGACTTCTCTCTGTATCTATAATATACCTGTTTTTACTTAAAATAAATAACCCTCTTCATAAAAATGCGCTTCTCGGTCTTGCATCAACGTACATCTTTATTAATCACACTCTCTTTTCTCGGCCACTCATACGCATACAGAAGACCCTTACCTTCCTTTCTCATACTCGCACACGAGAAACGAAATTCTTCAGGATATGCCCAACTCCTGATATGTCCGCGAACTATTAAAAATAATTACTTGATTCGCAGTCCTAGCTTCAATGTATCCTCAGGTACCGATTGACGTATCGAAGCAAAACGCATCGTTTCTTTCTGGATAACGATCGACTGCGAAAATAACAGGTACAGAGTGGTTTCGTCTCAAACGGGGAAGACTGAAAGTTAAGAAAACTGGGGCCGTCGATCGATACTCTTGAAAACCGAAAGGGGGGTTCGGAAAGATAAAAGGAAGAATCTCTTGGTTCGTGGACGACGTATATGGTGCGTTCCAGTTAGGCAAGGAAGAAGGGACTGCGAACTTATATCGGGACTTACTACTTACATACATATTATTTAACAAACACGCAGTCTTATCAAGTAGAACCCGTGAACGAACTCTGACAAGTAAAAAGGTATAGTAGTGTATTATTTCTAGTAGAAATTTGGTTCGACTCGTCCAGCCGTCGTCCGGACGGCGACCGAACGATTCACTCGAGCGAATACATATTTTAATTATTAGTTACACAAATTCTCGCCCACGCACGCACAGTTCTCCGAGAAAATAAACAAAACTCAAATTCAATTAATCGGTGCGACGCGTCAAATTGGAAAGTAAGTTATTCGATTTAAAGATTGGAGTTGGTCCAAGATTAAAAATAGTCCGTATATCGAAAAACTGTATCTGCGCGAGCATCGAAGACTGACACACTTCGCGTACCGCATCGAGTTCATATCTGTATCAACAAATTCCAATTTTACGTAGAAACTAAGAAACATACGGTACGATAGGGACACGAACTCGAAGCTTGTCCTAAACTTCCTACATTCTCACGCGCTCGACAAATCATTCGCATTCCGAGTTCCATTTGCCCATCTGTCGACGTATCGTTACCGGTTCGTTCGCATCTTTGTTAACCTACCGCGACTCGTGGTTTTTGAACGGGTTGCCGTGTACTTTTGCTCGTTTGTTAACTTTCCTTGGAACACTTAAGTTATTAGCGCTACGACATACAAAAGATAAGGCCGCCACGATAATACACTGACTAGATCAGTTTCGTTTGCTCTTTCATTTACGCACTCACTTTCTCTCGATTATTCAGAGTGCGCGGGACCATTATCGTCGGTCCCAATTGTTCTCTCGTATCAACAAAAATATGTATTCAGGACATGGTATCTCTTTCAACAAAATATATTATATGTCTTGTCTCGCATCCTGAGTACTAATCTACGAGGCGCGACGATAGCATCGCGCCTTGGGGAAGTATCTTCCGCTCAGGCGGAAGTGTTACTTTAAAACTCGTATAAGCACAGCGTAGGCCCTGACGAACTTCACACGCCATTATTACTCTCGACGCTGTACGCGAAAAAGCGGCACGCCCTCTTACAAAATTTAAAAAACAGTTCTAAAAACGTAGATTCAATGGTATTTGTAAAATACTACTATCTAAAAGTTCTCACGGTTAAAGCGTAATTAAAATCTGTAAAAGTAAAAACGAACAGTGCCGCATTTTCTTGTACATCGTCCTCTTCCTCGTTTCTCAACGCAATGGAGTTCACGCATCTACAACTCCGATATCGGCGTCAAAAGTGAACTCGAACACGAACTAATCAAAGGAGGGAACCGTTTAGGGTAGAATGATTTCATTTCTGATCATCGATTAGTGATGAAAAGTCGGTTTAGGTGTGGGATAAGGACGGAGGTGGCTAACTAGGAACTGCGAGGCACTGCAAAAGGTAAGAACGTGAGCAGCGTTTAATTTTTCCTTCGTCTACTGGCATTCGATTTGCCGCAGTCTGGAACTAAACGTGTCTATTGCTTCTCTCAATCCCTCGTCACTCTAAATATCTGAATCGGCGTGACTGAACAAATTTCTGTATGCACTCTGCAACGAAAGTTAAACGTTTCCGTTATCGCGCGAAAATGTTCTATTGACATTATCATTATTTTTTGGCATATCTAAATCGAAGGGAACTGTTTAAAATCCGTCTAATCTATTGCGACGAGTAGGTAAAGGATTTTTTTTTAAAGCGCGCCTGACGACGGAACAACCTCTCGTCGGACAGCTTCGTCGAACGTAGACGTTTGGGTCAATAATGTATGTAGATTATCAAAAAACATCACAGTCGGGTTACTAGATCTTAGAGAAGCGTACGATGAACTCGTGTCTCGCTACATTTTCATTGAACTCCAACCCGATAATCGTTAATACTGACCTTGCATCCGCTGCACCATCTCCATCATGAAGTCCAATAAAAATATGACGGCTTCTCGATCTCAGCTCGTCTTCCGCGCGATATCGGATCATTCAACTTTTTACAGACCGAACGGAGTACTCCAATCGTATATGCCCATTCCTCTTAATCCCGAAGCGATGCGCTTCGTCACGCGCGTACCGCCACGAGTATCTTCGCCGAACCAAGAAACTCTAACAGCGGCTCGTATCACTTCTTGTCGAACAAGGGCAACTTGCTGCGTACCGCGCCCTCGCAAACGACTAACCTCTGCGCAGCGGACATGCTGCACAGAGGTACAGGACCCTCTAAGCTCGCTTTCAACAACGTTAACCTACTAGAACCGGCATCGTGATCAGCGAGCCGAAAACTGCCCGCCTGCTTCCTCTCAAAATACTCGACGATCTTTGAGATCGTTTTACTAGAAGATCCGATGCCACCTAATCTGTCCTCCCAGCAAGAGTCACCGCCACCCAGACTCGCAATATCTTCCGACGAGTCGGTATATATCGAGCTGGTCCGGTGATCGTCTAACAGGAACAGACTACTAGCGGCGGAACTGCTTAGCGTTGAGGTGTGCCGCCGATTGGGCGGCTCGGGGCTAAGATCTTCACCCACGCAACTCCAGAACCCAGACTCGCAGCTACCGCGCCGCCGCGGCTCCCATCCGTCTCGGAAAAGCGGATGGGTGAATAAACTTGCTGCGCCCACCTTCGTAGCCACCTGAAATTTGCATGTCAATCGTTACATCTCCTTCTCGGTATAATTACATTTCTCCAATGAAAGTGATCCTTACCTTTCTCTCCCATTTCTTCCTGGCAGTCGGACTACTCGGCTCCGAGTTCGGTTTCTTCCTGTCCAAGATTTTGGCGATACTATCATTCTGCGCCGGTTTAAACTTGCCGATCGCGTCAATAACGCTCGGCCTGACGTCCTCGAGAGACGGCAATTCTAAACAGCTGGAGAACAGATCGCCAAGGATTTTCTTGACACCGCCCAGCGCGTGGAACGGATTCGCTGTCATGGGCCTATAATGCGGATCCCTTCTGCTGGCCAGCTCGGCTACTCGCCTCGCGGAATGGCACCGAGCCTTTTCAGAAGGCGTCGCGTTGACACAGCCTCTCGCGTCCGCCGATTGACTCCGCAGACGAGCGGTCTTCCGCTTCATTGTCCGCCCCTCTCGCGTGATCTCATCCATGCTGGACATCAGACCAGGATCCACGGACTGAGGCTTACCGATGTTGCTCTTTAATTCTTCCTCGTAATTAACGATCATGGTGTCCAAGCTGGACGTGATCTCCGGGAAGGTCGGCCTCGATTTTGGCTCGTACTAAAATCAGGCATTGAAATACCATCGTCAAGATATTTTAAGAATTATTATAAATACCGTACGGTTCTTCTATGGATCAGATAGAAAATTTTACTCACGGTGCAACAATAGAAGGCGAGTTGAAGGAAGGCTGGCGGCGGATCAGCTGCCGCGCATATCTCAGCCACGGCCAGGTAATCGAGGCCAAAGTTATCCGAGCGTGGCAGAACGTCCGGATCAGCCGGCACACGTCCGATCAGCTCGCAGACCACGATCCCGAACGAGAATACGTCGGACCTGTGATCGTACCAGTGGCCCTTCAGGCACTCGGGCGACATCCAGTAAGGACTGCCCACCGTGCTCAACCTGAATCCAGAGCTCGGATCCGGGATCTTCGCCGCCAGCCCGAAATCACCGACCACCGCCGTCATCTCCGACGTGTTCTCGTCCTTCTTGATCAGCACGTTCTTCGATGTCAGATCCCGGTGGAAGAGTCCGCGACTATGCAGATAAGTCATGCCGCGGGCCACGTCCCTAGCGAGATTCATCCGAACGAGATGAGGAAGGGGCGTGTGCCTGGACATGATCAGCTGCTCCAAGCTACCGCCGTTTATGTACTCTGTCAGAGCGTGCAGCTGACCCTCGTGCACGCAAACTCCCATAAACCTGAAGCGATTAGAAAAATCGCCATATGGCGTTTCACGAACTTCATTCAATTTCGCCCCTACGCGTTTCCCTCCCTAATTACTAACATCGTTGTAATGACCGTGTACGAAGATGTGTTACAAACAGAGATTAGAATCAATCGTAAATTTTAATAATCGTAAAATGAAAATTGTTCGGGAGGTCGGGTTCGGTGAAGGCAAGGAGAATTCCGTGGAACGAACGAGACTTAATTGCCGCAGAATGTCTGGGAACGTCGCGTCGCGGCGCTCTTTGCGAATCCGCGCACGAACCGCAAAGCCGTTTCGCTGGTTACTCATCTTTCCCTATAAAGGCTGCAACCTTCGTGTTCCGGCGAGGACAAGCGCAGGGCGAAGGTCTTCGACCCAGATGCGTCCGCCAAAGGACGATGAATAAGAGGCATCGAAACGAAACGCGCCGGGGTCAACCTCGCTGTCTACCATCTCACCGACTGTACTCGAAACATCGGCAAACATCTTTTGTGCGACGGACAATAGTTCTTTTTTTTTAACAATAAGTTTTTTGAAGATGATTCGTATCTTTCATTGGTTTAACAAGAGCAGCTTTTGAACGTTTGTACGGTCAATTAGCAGCGCGATCCTAATGGGAATCTCGTCTGGCACGATAATTTGTACAGAAAAGAAACGCGAGTCACATGATTCGATTATGCGAGGGATTGATTGACCTTTGTAGAGAAACACGACAAGTTTTTCCTCGCTCGTTTCTTCGCATTTACAGGAAGGTAAGACGATTAACCGGGCATCGTATCGATTCGTCACGATGCTCTATTGACACTCGGAAAGCTTCGTAGCTCCCGGGCGAACACGCACAGGGGATGAGAACCCGGCGCTCCGTGGAATCGCGGAACCGGAAAATTCGTGTCGGGCCTTTCTCGCGCTTCACGTGCTTCGCTTTCATCCGTCTTTAATTGATCCCGTCGATTACCCGCGGCGAAGCACGCGCGCGAATCTTCCCGCGAATATTCAATTAACGGCGGTCATTTATTTCGCGAACCGGTGAAAACCTGTTATTATTCATAGCTCCCTTCGATACCGACGTTCTATTAACTCAATAGAGGAGATCCGCTATGTGATTCATTCGATCGTGATTCATCGTACGTGTCATCGACGCGTGTATCACTTCGAGCTTTATCGTCCCGCTTTTTACGAAGTACAATAACACTAACAAGAGAAGCGTAGCGATTCCTCGGCGAATAAATAATTGCTGATGAAACGTAGGGGTAGAATCGAAGTTCATCCCTTGATTCATTAAACGTCACACGGCTTCAATGCCAATTAGCGAACGATTCGTTGTTAACCCGTTACGTCTTCATTTGTACCCTGTCAACCGGTCGACGTTATCTCGAAGTTTGTATTCGTGATTTATGCCTGATCCCCGTGGGTTATCGGTAATAGGCGGGGAAATCTCTGTACGTTCTCCAGATCAATAAAAAGATGATTTCTAAACAAGTCCAATTACGTTCGGACAAATAGATTCTCAATCTAATCTTATCGAACGATTCTATGAAAAGAGATTGCTCGAACGTCGATGAAATTTCACAACGAATTAATTGAACGCGTCCGACTGAGCTCCGCTGTAATTTGAAACAATTATGTAAAAGGAAAAGTGAAACAGCTTCGAATTTTACGAAAGCTTACGTGATCGCGAGCTATAAGCGATTCTTGAAATATTATCGCATGTATCGATGTTATCGCGACCAGTGTACGTTAACAATCGAAATGATATCCTAATACTCCGGCGTACCATTGCCTCTGATTTGCCTCGATCGCACGCACGCACGTCTGTTCTAATCTAATAAAATGATCGGTTAGATACGACCATTGACACCGTTCCACTCTCCTTCAAACTAATCAATTAATGTTAATAGTTTGCTGATGCAAGTGCAATTTTTATGTCCCATTGAGCATCAGCATTTATCAGTTTACCCGCTGAAATCTAAAGAATTTATCACGATTAAATACTGATACATTGGGTGATAAGATATCTGGAATTCCTACGGTAACAAACAATAGATCGCAGATTCCTCGATTTCCTGTATGAAGAACAATGATAAAAACGATACAATAGGAGTAAGAAACTCCGAATTGGCACGGATGGTACTTGCAATAAATCTTTCTAGCATGTAAGAGAGTATCGACCAATTTCACTCGTCAATCACTACAACGAGCACACCTGGCACGATGGTATCGTTCCAAGAATTACAAAATTCAACGATTACCCCGGCTAATAGCTGATAGCCGGGCCTCCTATGCAATTTTTTCGTGGAAATGAGTCAGATAGTCAAAGTCAAAACTGTCCGCGGTTTCCGCAGCCTTCAACGAGAGAAATGCCAGAAATAAGATCCGCTGGCCACGCGGGATAAACACACACAGCCGAATCTGGGCCAAGCCGTTTATATCGTTGGAATGCGTCGCGACGCTCCGCGTCTAGTCCGCCGCACCGCTGCCATTATGTCATAACTCGTAACTCGGAAACCGCGAAACTCGTTTGGCATTACCTTCAATCGTCGCCCGAGCAACAGAGCAGTTTAGTTTCGCGTGGGAACCGTGAAGCTACAGCTAACCGAGGGGAACGAAAACAGTTGCGCGATTGGGCAAACTCTTCCTCGATGGTTTTGTCTAAACCTCGGCCAACAAAACTTATCTCTTCGGCGTGCATAAATCAGCGCCTCGGTTTCGAGATCAACAAAGAATGCTTTCTCTTAACTAACAAGCATTAAAATTCGCGAACCGCTGGTATCACACCCTCGTATCGAGTCACCGCTCCGTATCATTATGAATAGCCAAGCGTTGCATCATCGTGCACCTCCATTCATAAATTTCAAGACAATTTCGAATGCGTACTGTTCACCGACACTAACTTTAATTGTAACGATGTGCCATTAAAGAAATTATACGGTTTTAATCACGCAACGAATTATGCAATGCTTTACGATTTGTCATAAAATTTATAGCGGCGGGATACATGTGCAACGATGGAACGATGGTGATAGGATGCGTGCCTTTAACCATGTTCATTATATCAGAAACGAGGTTGACTTTCAGATTGATATATCTGTTTTCAACTTTGCCGGTAATAGAACGGATGGTATAGGCAGAGGATGTGGGTGTTTGGACGGCACATCCGACAAACTATAAGCCGATAAAATGGACCGAAGGGAGAGTGCTCGGAAACTTCCACGCGAAACTAGCACGCTATCATCATAGCCGCATAAATTGGATCGCATCGACGCGCGCCTATTTGTCTCGATATAATCGAAATCTGTAAAGCATGGGCCGGAAAAAAATGGGAACTCGGATCTCTCCTGTTTACGGGTCGATTGAGTTGTCCCCAGGCCGTTGACGCTACCTCTAAACGAGATATGCGGAAATACAGGCCGCCTACGCGCGCCTCTTTCGGTATAAATTCGATCGACGAGCAAAAAGTTGCCGTTTGCTTCCATTTCGACGTCTATCAAGTTTGTATTCTCATCGCAGCGATCCGGTTTTCATTTAAAACGCGTGAAAGGAACCTCCACCTCCCGTATGAACCTCGTGAATTTTCATGCAAAATAAAACATTTCGAATTGGAGAATGATCTTCTTGTGTCCATTGAAATGATTTCATCCTTGGTGTTCTACATCACACACAATTTCTACGAACAACACTTTTCAATAAATCCGCAGCTCTTTATCGATAAAAAAAATATATGATTGCTGGAAAAGTAGATTCGTCTTACCTGAGTATGTTCGGATGGCTGAGCTTATTCATCAGCTGAACCTCTTTCAGCATGTTGGGTCTGTTCGCGGGCAGCTGGTTCATCTTCAGGACCATCACCTGACTCGTCACTTTGTGAGTAACCTGGAAATCGTTCCGACAGATGGTCTTCAATTTTCTATGTTTTGTAACGAGTCGTAAACCGTTACACATTTCATCCTCGATCTATTTCAACGTTTTCTGATCTCGTTAAGTCCCACTTGACTTCTTTAGCAAAAATCTCGAGATAATGCCTCTATGTATTACTATCAGAGAATCCAACGATGAACTTGATTTGGTCGAGGCGTCGGTTACGAACAGTGGAAATGGACGAGAAATGAGAGATGCGAAAAGCGGTGAAAATTCCGCGGGTTAAAAAGTCTAGAATATCCGAAGGGAATCTGGCCAGGATTCCTTGGCAGTGGCTGACTTAGTTGGGCCGCGGCCAAACGATGACGAATACCCCGCGACTTTGCATGGTAAACAGAACGCTTGCAAATCGAGCGTTTCGCGAAAAATAAAATGCAAAAAAAAAAAAAAAAAGAAAAGGAGAAAGCATAACTAACGAGCAATCGCTCCTTTCGAACGCCGAGCTGACAATCGTCGCGCATAAAAAGTTAGCCTACTCGAATCGCTACTTAATGCCATTGGCTGACTTCTCAAAGCGAGCTGATCGAGTCGATTCAACTTCTTCGTTACAGAACAAACCTAATTTTGAAATCTGAGATCCGTGTTTCTCACTTCTCGCCGCAACGCGGATCAAGATATTTCTCGGTGACCAAATACATTGTCAACGATTGTACATATGTCTACATCAGCCAGTATCAAATTGCATTAATACCTGGGTCGCAAACCGATACACAAAATGTTAATGGCACTCGCTAAACGGGTTGCAATAATTTTCAAATTTAGCCACGTTTCGTTGCTCGCTCCACCTGCTCATTCAATTACAAGGTCCACTAAATACAGTTTTTAGGTATGCATAAATTACGTTATCAGGCTAACTAAACGGTCGTCCCGTTTTACCGCCGCCGAGTATCATTAAAAATGTAGAAAGGCTTATATAACACCGAGCCGGGGCTAATCTGCTGTGAAAAAATCCTTACATAAATTTACGTGACGACGCGGCATAAAGACGTAGCAGTAAATTGGTTCAAATGTAACATAATGCGTCAACCATATTCCGCGCGCAATTTATTATACCGGGAATCCTGATGATTATCCTCGGCCGGCGTGTTGAAGCAAATTTTTGTCTCGCCGACCCGGACAATCCGGATTATAAATATCCGCGTCATATCAAATTGCCATAATCGAGCGCAACAGGTAAAACCAGCTCCGAGAAAGAAACAATTTATCAGCCCTGTTCTTTCGTCAGGCGACGAAATTATGCCAGGCGGTAATTTTCACCAGATGCTCGAAAGCAAACCGTCCTGTCGAGCCTCGCGAAAGTCGAGAGGATGCCAAATAATTAGCTGGCCCGACTCGTTTAAATAATTCTCGCTATCCCGCGGTCCGCTGGATTCGTACCTTACGCGTGTTCTCCACGCATCGGGGTCCCATTGTTGCGCGGAGAAAGCACCCGGCGATTATCGTACGAGTGATTAATGCACGCGCGCAAACATCGTGAACGCGGAACTTTTTTTCCCCCTATCATCCTATAATTTTATTCACCTATCACAAGAGAAACACGTTTAACCAGCTTTTTACCACGCTCGAAGCACGATCAAACTTTTTTCACAGAGGATTTATTTTTACCCACGAGGTCCGCGCAAGTTTCGCGGGAATAGAGAGCGTAGTCTACTGCAAAAGCATGCAGACGTTACAAGTGATTTCGTGGATTCAAAGGCGTCTATCCCTGGGTGAAAACGACGGTCCATTAACGCCGTGGCTTTGAGCCACAAAGCGTATCCCATATCCGGAAGTCTAGCCATCCCGAGAGATCGTCACCCTTGGAAGCGACTGCTCAACCATGGAAATGTCGATAAATTCACGTTCGACAATGTGATAAGCACGGTTCAATATGAGATAACAGACAAGTATCGCGAATTAAGGTTGTAATTAAAGAACGGCCTTTGGTGATTTTGTAACAGACGAACTGTAATTAACTGTAAAGTGTAATGGAGAGAAGAACGATAAGCCATTTTTATGACCCTCAATTGCAATCAATGAATTATCGTGCCAATTAACGATACGTCGATACAACGTTTTGCTTTTCCTTCGATCGTTTGCTTTCTTGCTGACTAGCCACCTCGGGTATCATTTGCACCGGGTCGTGATTCTTTACGAAGGATAACGATTTGTCAACTTTCACGGCTGAGGAGCGCGCGACGTAATCGCGAAGCGTTTGACTCGCATGCGAGTCCGTAGGGAGGAATGACGTATAATTAAAATTAATTAAAGAGAGTAGGGAGGCCGAAGTTCAAAGTTTGGAACGAAGCGTGAGCGACCACAGGTCTCGTCAATTTGCAAGATTGCAAGGGTGCGCTCCACTCAAGTTTAACGAGAGGCGTGTTAACTATTTTTAGTTACACTTGTTTTTATTGCACACTTTCGATTATTTTCTAAAAACACTTTCTTTATCGTTCATGCGAGGATCCTTCGAGTTCTTGTAACGCGTTCAAGTGCCTCTTTTTTCTCAATGCACTTTAATGCAAATGTAATGAATGGATACGTTCTCTGTGTAACCGGGGACGCTTTTAGTGAACGATAAGATCATTCGAGTAGGTGGTCCACTAATTATTTTAAGCGTGTGATTCACTGCGGAGCACCGAATGTTAAACAAACGCGCGAACCGCTGAGAATTGAAATGGCATATGTAAAAATAGGTTAAAAGCATGCCAGGGATTAAAAATATCTTGTAGAATAATTTTAAATCTTATTAACCACTTTGCATCGTTATACAATTTTTCTGATCACCAAAGACCTCATCAAGCATTATAATAATTCACATGAAACTGTGAATTTATGACCGACAATGTACGACGCAAATAGATTAAATAAAGCGAAGGTGAATGACAGCAAGAATCTCTTCAGTTTCAAAGAAAATCATCTAGACAAATGGCTTTAACTAGGTTCGAGGAAAACTGCGATTCCATTAAGAACGATTTGCCAATTAAGAACGCGAGGCTCGAAGGCCGCGCCTTGAAAGGCGTCTTTGCAAGTTCAAATCTTTTTCCCCGCGGCGAAAGTTTTTCCCGGACGAAAAACCGTCAGGGCCTGGCTGGAAAATGTCTCGCGAACAAACCGAAGAAAACGATGCGCGGCCCGACGAGGATTTCTCTGACGACCGACTGCGAGACACCGCGTTAAATTTCTTTCTCTCCCGGCACTTTCTCTACCGGAGTTTCTATATTAATATTTTTTTCGATCACCTTTTAACAAAACGTTCCTCGGCTTTCCCCGTAAAAAGCTTTCATGCTTTTTCAAGGCGTAATAAATTACACGGTTATTGGCACTTATCCACGCGATCCATTACAATAATTGAAACTTCATTGCCCGCGGCCGGAGTCTACAATAGAGATGAATCTAGCTAATTAAATGCGTGGTCTGTTATCTGGAACCTAACGCGACATTTCAGACATTAATTGAGACAATTGGCGGCAGCCTTCCTGGTAACGGTGATAAGATATTTTAGCTCCTTAACCCGTAATTATCGCGATCCAACGCCGGTTCTTTTTTCTAAATACAACGCTCGAAACAGCGCGGAGAAGACAGAAGTGGGATTCGTATAATTATCCGGCAATTAGTGCTTCTAATTGCCACGTGAGGAAAGTTCAGCGTAGAATCAACATCGTTACTGCTCGAAACTGGCAAACGAAGCCTGACTGAGGGCGCGTAGGCTCTATTTCGTCGGATCGATCAAAATCTTTTTTAAGCCCTCATTAAATCATCGACAGTTCAATGAGTCCGAGTAGATCGCAAATTTGAATGAAAAATAACAAGTTTTTACAGGTCACATGCGTCCCATACAATTTCTGTTCAATTTGTCTATAAATGCATAAAATTCTCGGTCTACTTGTTTAGTCAAAAGACCATTTTAAATATTCAACTGATCAATCCAGTTCTCTGTCTCTCCGTATTCAGCCACGTGTCGTAAATGTTGTGGGTCTCGATTTTCCAGCCGCGGAGCTAGAGAGCTTCAACGATCGAACAGATTAAATCGAGCGCCGTGGGACATTTCGGGCGGCGTTTTCACTTAAACGGTAACGGGCTTATCTCGTGACGAAACGGATAAATTCGAGCGCGTTAAATATCCAGGACAGTCTTCTTTTCGAATTCCAGTTTCGCTTTTACATCCGCGAGTAAAAGTCTGTCCCCGTCGATCGGGCAAAACTTACGGCGTAACAGTGAAATCGTACCGTCAAATATGGAATTAACAAGAGGCAGGAAATGAATTTAAATAGAATAACCTGCGAGCTTGCAACAGCGATTAGCATGTTCGCATAAAAATTCGCGTTTCGTCGCGACTCAACGCGCCCGCACGATTTTTATTAAAACAACGATCCGCGGTAACGATCGTTGCGAAACCGTTAAATAACCATATCGATTCCTGCTGTTCGTCGAACTTTCCAATTTCAGAGGGTCTAACAATTAACAGGATCGAGAATCTTACGAAGGATGTATTTGTCTCTTCGGTCGGTTCATGCTCCGGTTAACCGAACGAAACTTGCTCGGAAGAAACTTCGTCACTTTCGAAATACCTTGCTCGCAATTAAGTCTGCGCTTCCGGTGTTCGCGGGAGGCTCGGAAAGAGAGAGGACTCTCGATCCTCGAATCGGGAATGAGCGAAGAGCCGCGGCTAATGAATCGGTCGTGGAACGAAAACGAGCGAGGGAGAACGACGAGCCGAGGGGGCTCGTTAGAGAGTGTGTTCGTACTCCATGGCCAACGCGGCGTGACCGGCTTTCTCGTCTGCTTCGGAGCATTCTTATTTCGCCGCAGGAAAGAAATACCGGTGCCGGGCTTCTTCTCAAGCAAGGTCGCCTCTATCCGCACGGCAAGCGCCAGAGTGAGAGAGAGAGAGAGAGACCGTTTCTTCTTCCGACATAGATCGTTCGCCCGGCGGCCTTTAGAAGGTCTTTAAGCGTGGGCACGCGACACCTCGACCTCCTACTCTATCCTCCATCGATCGTTTCGCGGTATACCCGTTTGTTTGTCACGATGAAAAGAGCACCTGGCTGCTTTTACACCCGCGAGACTCGAAGCTCTGACCCGTTATCGCCATCCCGACGTGCACACCGCGGATTTTTACGGGAAATCATATTTGAACGTTTCTACGGAATCATTTTATGTACTTCTCGTATATTCATTTTTTCGATTCATTCCAGTCGGCATAAAATGTACTATGCTACGTCGAGGTAAAAAATAGAATTGTAGATAATAGACGTTGGTAAAAGTTACGGTACGATTGGGAGTGGTGAAATGAAATGATAGAGCGAATTGGCAAATGAATTGATACCCTTTAGGGGGAAAGAGGCGGTCGTTCAACGAACGGGTCTTTCGGGCCGCTGCGTTAATCAATTAAGCTATCCAGGTCGTGGACAAATTCTTTCTCCCTGAGCTTAATATCTGAAACGGTTACACGGGTATGAACGAAACAAAATTTGAAACCAGCTCCATTTAAAGTCGACATGTAATGGATGGATAGTTTAGAACCGATCTCACGGAGAACCGTCGAGGCAACGAAGGGTTCAGTCGCACGTGACTCCCTTGTTGCTAACTCCTGCCGGGTATTTGCACGAACGGTGTATTTTTAGATCGAATTCCTTTGATCCCCGATGTTGGTATCGGACGCTCTGATATACACTCTCGCTCATAAGTCATCCAATCCTCGAGGACCAACTTTGCGCACAATTTGCTTTAACAAATTAATCAATTGCGAATTTAGTTCAGATCGTTTTAACGTATCGACTATGTTTCTTTATCTGACTCACCAACGAGCGTGTGCATACAAGTTTGCTCAATCAGCACGCGAATTATGCGTTAATTATATCTCTAAGCGTATTAATACCTTAAGAAGCGTCATTAAGATCGATTAGTCACATGCGTTGTTAAACGACAAACATACGAGACAGTTCTGAATTAATTTCGCACGGTCACTGCTTCTCTTGAACGTTTCAATGTTCCAACAGCCGATTAACGGCCAGACATGATAAGACGCCCACGCGTTTCCTTCGAGAGGATCTAACAATGTCCGTTTTATTCCCCTCGGTGCTAATATCGTAACAGTTTTTCATAGCTACTTTTATGCAGTCGTAAACTTGCCATATCTCTCGGAATTACGATGTCTCGATCCGATTGCGAGCGCGTGCAAACAGTTATTAAGGGCAACGCGTCCGCGACTAAGCTCGAACCGATCAAACGAAGAAATTGGCTACGATGGTGCTACTTTACGCTCACCAGTGGCCGTAAGAGTCGTACGATTTGCGACTCATCGGTGGATGTCAAAACGCGTGCATAAACTGCAGCTGCGCCAACTTTCTCCGAGGAATCAGTAAATCTACGCGTTTCACGCGCTCATATTTCAGTCGCACGCATATGCGACCAGCAAATCATCCTCGCAGAATCCGTAATCGATTATCCGACATTCCTGAATACGACGATTTAAAAGCAGATCGTCAATATTTTAATACAACATAATTGGAAATGCAACGATTTCCCTTTCTCAAAGGAAAGAGAAAAGAGAGGAGGTGACCACAAAAAACAGAGAACTAAAGATCCATTGTACAAAGATTTCGTGGTGAAACGGCCTTATTTCGATACCTGCTGGCCAGACAATTCGTCACGCAGTTTGTCATCGCGCGTGTCGTTACTACTAATTTACCGCATTTTCACCGGGAACTCTATCCATTGAAACCTAGGCTAAATGCAGGAATTACGATAATGACCGTGTTACATTAAAACCGACCCGCAGCCAGGGACGTAATAATTTGTATCAATAGTAAAATGCGCGCAGGCACGAATACAACTGAATTTCTACGTCCCAGTTTCTCCTTATCGATACCCGCTCGTCCGAGCAACCACCACGGTTGTTTCACGGTGGAAGGAAAAAAAGAATTGGCAAGAATTCATGCGATCGACGCGCGCGATAACGCCTCGCGGGAATCAGGAAGAAGGCCTGAGGTTCCAAGAAAATTCCAGCGAAGGTGGCCGGCGTAATTAATGTGTTACGTAAAATTTAAATTGGTTTTGCAAGGAGAGCGTCGTGGCCAATTTCGTTTTATAAAGAGCCCGTGTTGCAATCAGACGTGTAAGGTAGAAATAGTCGATAGATGCGTCTTATGATTTCTGATCCCGAGACAAGCGGGAGCTTCCATCTAATCTCGCAAGGACAATCTCATAGCCGAGGATCGCGCAATCGCGATTGTGTTCGTACAAAACTTCAATAAAAAGCACAATGAGTTGCATCGTATAAAGCGCTCGGTTTACAATCGTCGAGATAATGGAAGCAGATAAAGAAGAGTTCCAAGGTTTTCATAAGACGTCACACCGAAGAATAATGAAAAGATCCAAAGTCTTCTCGCGTACACCTCTCGACAACAATCGGTTTTAACTCGATATTAACTGCCGGTAATAACACGAACAGCTGAAATTAGGTTTACGCAACTGCTTTTAATTGCAGCACGTGAAATTTTGCTAAATCATTAACGCAAACGATAGCGAGCCGTATCTTGAGCGTGCAGCACGGCTTTTGCAATGGTCGTTCGCTTCCGTGTGATCTCGCGGCACGTTTTAACAACCTGAAGTCGTTTATCACTGGACATTGAGCTCGAAGACCGTCACACAAAAATTATCACATTCTCAAATATTGTCACGGTGTTGTATGGAACGAGGTTATCTCGGCGCACGCACGATCAGTGTTTCCCGAGGTTGAAAATTTCAGATTCATCGCGAAAGGCGGGACAAGGATCGAAGCCGGCAAAAATAGATCCATTTCTTTTTGCTTCTCTCGCACGTTTTCACCTCTGTTTTCCTTTCTCCTCGGCTTCGCTCAATTTCTGAAAGTCATATTCAAAACCAGAGAGAAATCTTGCGTGTTTGCCTTTCTTTTAATTATGTCTCTGTCACCGTTTGTTTGACAGAAAAGAAATGCGAAGAACGTGTATACCCGTAGAACGAGCACAGATAGATAGAGTTCTCGAGTGGAGGTAGAAAATGTGTTTTGATGGAAGCCCATCGTTGTCAGGATGCGAGGACATAATTATGATTAATGAGCCGGCCATCCGTGGAAGACAAGAGCTTCGCGTTATTATTCCTCTTTTACATCCTGCAGCATCTCTACATTCGAAAGAAAACACACTTGAACCCGTCTCGCGGCTGTAATTCCGAGTCATTAGTCCGTGCCGTGTTTTGTTATCGGTTTTATTCACTATGAGAGAATGCCTTTCCTGATAAGAGACTATACAGATGATAAACGAACCAATTAGGTGAAAA
>SHCU01000855.1:1802-25309 GCA_004307685.1 Ceratina australensis | reverse complement strand
CGTGAATGAATTTTTCCAAACCATTTGTTTGATTATTTTTTCGTTTGTTCGAAATTTTATAGCGAGTTGTATTATAATTTCGCAGTCGAGTGCCAATTGGCAATTGCGAAACGTTCGACTCGCGGAATTGGAAGAGGAACGGTATCTCGAACGCGATCCAATATCTTTGCATGGAGGAGGGAAAATGTGTGTTGAACCTATCCCGGTAAAACGATACAATTGGTACGAAACGCATACGAGAGACAAAGGGGGGGGTTGGAAAACGAGAACGTACCGGAAAAGACACTCGTCGCCAAAGGGTTCGATCCGCTAGCTAGCTAGTTCGCGTTCTAAACAGGCAGCCTCGCGGTATAAAAACATTGGCCGGCTTATCGGGGATGAAAGGGCACGTTCGTTAAATCGTTTAGTGGCTCCCGCGAGGGCACTTGCGGCGGCGCATCCGCGTGCCCACTCGATACTTTTTTCACCCCCGGGCTACCCGGTTAATTTGAATCCCGATAAAGGAAACTACCCCTCGCCTATTGATCGCACGTTGGAATTCGGTGGTAAGAAAAAACGTTTTAAAAATATTTTTTTCACCGTCCGTTTTCATCGTGCATTTCAAGTGTTGAGACCGTCTTTAGTTTTAACATTAAATTTAAGGGATTTTGACGGGGCTCACACGTTGAAATATCTCGAAAACCGCTTAACCCTTTCCACTCCTATGTCGAGTGTGACTCGACATCAGTTTTTATCTCAGGAGCTCCTTTGTCGAATCCCACTCGACATTTTTTTACGTCTAAATAAATAGATGTCGCGCACACGTTACTTTTTCTTCCTTTATTTATTTAAATTTCCTTATTTATTAGTTAAAGTAAGTTTCAATTAAAACGGTTAAAAACGTTGGAATCTACTGATAACGAAATTGAAATAAAATTCGGAGTGCAAAGGGTTAACCGATTTCAACCGTTTTGCGTCGTTAATTTATTATTTCTTCCAAAGAACTTATACACATAGTTTTTTTTCCCCTAACCCTTTTACTTTTTGAGATTCATATGTGGTATACCTATCTCTACAGGACCCGTCAAACCGACGAGTATCGGCTTATCTTGAAAATAATCGTTTTATTTTTGCTTCGTTCGCCATATTATTAATATTTGTCGATTATCGATCCATAGATCGATAACCAAAGGACGGGTTCCTTTGGACGGTTACACACTTCTTGGTAAAATAATGATAAATTAGTATGTGACCTGAAAGTCACACGGAACCATAGAGGATTGAAAATATTTTTTTCACCGTCCTCTCCTACGTTTTCATCGCGCATTTCAAGTATCGAAAACACGCGTACAAAGGCACCGGTATCATTTAATTATTTTTTATAGCAGGCAGTACGTTCCGCTCGGTGTTTACCGAGCGATTCAATAAAATCGTCGTTAAGGTAAATGGGACGCGTACGAAGGAAATTAGATAGCAATTTCGCGGGTAAAATATATCGGTAAGTAATTTTCTCGGCGATATCGAAAGTGCCTATTATGCGGCGAATGTTATCATTGTACGGGGCGAGGCTTGTACGCGGGCCACGAGGCCGAGCCCGTTATCGTCGGCCAGCTGCCACGAGCAGGTTCAACCAGCACACAGGCGCGCCATTATGCGTTACACATTTACGTATTGCGTTATGATCGCCGGACCGATGCAATCAACCCGCGCCTCGGCTCTTTCGTAAATGCCCATGTCGCAACGAAATCGAGTATTCATCAGCGCGGGCTAGTTTCGAAGCGTACGTCTTGCGCGAAATTTTATATCACGCGCGTCAAAACATTATGGAGCTATTATAAACAGAGTAGGGGAGATTGTTCAAAAAGCTGACTAGAGAATATTATTATAACTGACTAGAAAGATTTATTAATATTATTAAAGAGAGTATTCCTGTGTGTAACTCAAATTACCAGCTTGATTAGCTGCGTTGTCTATATCTATTAACTGTTATAACCGTGCGTGTTCGAACTAACTGGTTATATTTTATTTATTTTTACTCCGTACCTTCGGACTTCCGGTTACATCATTACTTAATTCATTCCTTCTTCAGCTAAATAGAGAATGGCTGGATCAAATTGTGTTCTGGTGATGGGAAAGGAAAGGATAAAATCAGTCCCACGTTGAATACGATCTTTAATCAATGGTAGTCAATGGTAGAGAGGACAGGAATATTTGGTGGAACACTTGGAAAATTTAACTAACTGGTTATATTCTTCCGTATGTAACTACGTGGTCTCTGTGTCGTCGCCATGTAGGAATCGAGAGTATCGAAATGTCTCTTTTAACATATACTTTATTAAGAAACGACGTCGTGGTACTTCTCGTGTAAAACTAATGAAAGCAAGTGTGATCACTGCTTCATAAACGATTATACTAATGGAACTTCATTGAACTACGTCGTCAAAAGAGAAAGGCAATAAGGAACCTCTCTATATCTTTTTCTACCAGCGCATGCATGAAGAACAATGTATATTATAAACACATCTATAATATCTAATAAACTCTATCAACAAATATAACAAAAGAAAGAGATAGAAGAAGGACCCCTATGTTCTTTCTCTATCTAATGAGCATACGATATACCACTCGCACATCGCTCTCGTCACCTGAAGCGATTTAGGTAAGTCCCAGTCGCCTAGGACTGATACTTTTGTGGTGCAATAAATGCTTTGCAGGCCCAAGCAGTCGCGTTCCTTTGTAACGCCAAGAGTTAAGGATTTCCAGATACTTTTTGATCTCTTCTCTGCTTTATCTATAATAAATCTAAGCGAAATATAGAAAAAATTTCAGTGACGTAAAATCCAATTTGAATTTAATAAAGAATTAGGAAAGTGATCGCGGAACGAGGAATAAAGGAGGTTTAAATTCGCGGTAAAAGTTGGTCGCGTGTCAATGGTACGTCGATCAGGCGGCGCCCCGAACGCGAAAGCTCTTTATCGGTGAAAAAAACTTTCACGTCCGGCGATCACGAAGCAATTTAAGTTGAGCGGAAAATCCATTTTCGTCGAGTGAGAAGCGAGGAAAGAAAAGCGGCGGCGGCGCGTGAAAAATATTAACTAATTTATATCGAGCCCGGATTTAATAACTCGCCGAGAGGGTAAGAGGGTTAGGTGTCCGTCGCAGCAGTTGGTACAGGTTCATTAATACAAAAGGAGAGGAGAGGCACTTGCTATCCCGTTGGCGCTCTGCCATTTATACGGGTTACCGAAAGAGAGCCGATATATAACGTTGATATCCCGAGGCTTGTTAGCGGAATTGCAATTACTATTTGCAACGCTCGGCCACTTTTATCTGTTCAACGTTCACCGCGATACTGTAATTTTTAAATTTCGAATCACCGAACATTTTCGCAACGAATTTCTTCTTTGATACCGCGGCTGCTGTTATTCACAGCGATTTCCTTTAATCTCCGAATTTTTCACGTGTTATTAGAGGGTTGAAAATAAAAAAAAAAAAAAGTAACGCTGGCAGTATAATTCCGCGACAGGGAAATTATCGGTAACAGCCGCCGGGATTTTCTGCCGCCACGAATTTCCATGGAATTTTTCTCGCGCGCGTGCGGACGCCGGGGTACGTGTGTTCCGCTGCCCGTTATTTGCTCGCCGTGAGGCACTCGCAAACAAACGCGTATTTACCCGTTCATTACATTCATTTGACAGCGAGGCACACCCGGGGGTTGCTTTTTACCCCGGTCGAATATCGCGCGTTTTACGTGTTCATTTGCTCGCTGATTAATTTTTCCGTTCGAGCAAAATTCACCGGGCCGGATATTCGCTCGTTTACCCCCGGCGTACGTACGTACCTCGGTGCCTCGGCCGAAGAATCTCGCTTCGACGGACAGAGCAACGGGCAAACAGGTCGTTAAGCCTCTAAGTTCACCTGGCCCCCTTGGGTGTACAGAGCAAACCCGAGGTGTGTTCTCCCACTCGCCGCAACGTTGAAATGGTAATTACGATCAACAGCGAAGCAATTAACGGTACTGTGTATTCATAATCTGTGCCCGTAATTGTTTGCCGAAAAAATCCATTATTATGGGATCAGAACGAAACCTGAACGAGATCGTTAACCTCTTTATTGCCGACTGTCAAAATTGTACCAAGAAATATCGAAGAGTTTTTGTAACTTTATTATAGAAATTTGTGAACTCTTTTTTAAGGAACTTATTACTGTATCTAAGGAATTACCTAAATTACCGCTTCAGGTGACGAGAGCGATGTGCGAGTGGTATATCGTATGCTCATTAGATAGAGAAAGAACATAGGGGTCCTTCTTCTATCTCTTTCTTTTGTTATATTTGTTGATAGAGTTTATTAGATATTATAGATGTGTTTATAATATACATTGTTCTTCATGCATGCGCTGGTAGAAAAAGATATAGAGAGGTTCCTTATTGCCTTTCTCTTTTGACGACGTAGCTCAATGAAGTTCCATTAGTATAATCGTTTATGAAGCAGTGATCACACTTGCTTTCATTAGTTTTACACGAGAAGTACTATACTGTATTACTGTATCATATATTATAATATAGTCGTTGGTACTGAACGGATTAAGACAATCATTGAGACTTCTGCTCCTAGTATCTGCCACTGAATCTCATAATAACATCAGTGGAAATTATTAACCCTTTGCATTTCATAAAATAATTATTTAATAAATTAATTTGCATGTAAGAAATTCCCAAAATGTTCGTAAAAAAATTCTTCGCGTCTAGCATAGTAGATAATAGTAATACTTGGATTCTTGTTGCCATAGGAAACACTACGTCGGTTTGGTTAGCGTACAATTCGAACGTAGGATTGCACCGAGTAATAAGCAAAATGCGTTTAATCGGGCGAACGCGTAGATAGAAATTTTTCGGACCCAACGACAAGTCCTAATTATGGTAGCAAACAGTTCCGAGCCGGGCTGGGCTAATTAGTTTATTTTCGCGTCAGAGCACGGCCGGCTTGGCATTAAGCGAAATTCGCTTCTCGACTCGTCGGCCGCATGTACATATCTAACGCTCAGGTATAATAATCGATCCCCGGCGGTAGTACCGAATAACACGCGAGCGTGCACCCAATCCGTTCCGCGGATTGATCCCCACCGAATCTTTTAATCTTTCTTCGACGCCGCTCGCTGATACATAAATATTGAAAACCGTGAATCTCCATCAACGATTGCTGCGATTTCGTACAATCTATTTTTCCCGCGAATCGTCATCAGAGCCGAGGAGTTTAATAAGGGAAAATATACGCGTGACGGGAAAAAGAGGGACGGATGTCTCATTTAGATTATGAAGTTTTCGACTAAGGGACTCCCCGTGGCCCAGATAGCTCAACCGGTCCGGCAATCTGTTTAAATTTTAAACAGACCTAGATTCGAGTCCCAAATACCGCCTTCTGGTAAAACGCTCTCGATCGAACGAGACACGTTCAAAGCCAACGGGTAATATTAAAAGTTAATCTTCTAAAAAGTATTCCTACCGCAAATAACATCAACGGTATATTACATTCGTACACCGTTTAACACTATTTCTACTATGAGGTGTCGAAAGATACCTTTCACATTTGAACTGAACATTATTTACTAAGTTTAATCATTTCTCCATGATTAATTTGTTAACTTTTCTTATAATAGTTGTGAAATTAACTCAGCGATATCATTTTCCTCATACTGGATTTAAAAAGACACCTTTTGGTCGAAATAGGCATACACAAAATCGTGATAGAAATAGTGTCACATCTAAATTCTAGCGGTAAACGCGTGAGAGGTAATAAAATACCATTTGGTGTCATAAAAGGGTAAGAAAAGTCGCTGCGGTGTCTTAGATCCGATAAAACAAAGCTTTCGGTTTCCAATCACGTAACGGTATCCTCTCCAGGGAGAAGGTAGAGGTTAGCCCATTCGGTGGGGGATTTAAATTGCGCGCTAGGACGATGGTATTACGTATCGGTAGAATTATCGGCGAGTCGACGTGCCTGTTGGCCCACGGCTACCGGCCGGCGGTGGCGGTTGGTATCTAACAGATTTACCCGGGCGCGAGAGTTATGAAACTCCGAAACTGGCTAGAATCGACTGCTAACTTAATTGTCGTTCGCGGTCCCTTTTGCCCCTGGGGCTCCTCCTCGGTCCTGCTCCGTCTGCTTCTGACCCCGGGCGCGATCGACCGCCTCAGCCGCCGGTTTCCAGGTTCCCGGCTCTGACGGTGTGAATTTCACCCCCGGTGAAAATCGGCGCGTGAAAGAAAATAGCCTCGCGATCAAAAGGCCACCGCGGTGCACGTGCTTTTAGATCTCGTGCACGCTTGGTTTAGGATCGACTGACTTTCGCCCCTTGTTGCGAGCGTGACACAGCATCCCTTCCTTCAACCCACGGCTTTGTTCGACGCCGATCGAACCAGCTCTCTGTTATTTGCGACAGTTCACCGTTCTCTTTTTCAACCTGCCTTTTTACCCCTCGGAATCTTAATTCGAACCCGGTGACATAAACTGGGGTTTAAATTATCGTGCAAGTTTTATTTGAAGGAAATATATATGTAGTGCATTTGTTCTAATGTAAAATGGAAGAATTCTAGGCTAGAATAATTATGTCTATACACGTTTACTCGACGATCCTCTATAATAATGTCCTCTACTATTATATGTGCTCCTACTATACTACTACTATATGTGTATGTATACTCCTACTCCTCTACTACTATACATGTATACTCCTACTACTACTATAATGTCCTCTATAATGTATTCAAGTATTTTGTGACTTTTTCTTTCGCCTAAGACTCTCATCACCCAGTCATCCCTTATTTTTTCTCTCACTCATATTTGAGCTTAAAGAATACACTTAATGCTATTCTATGATCCGATTCTATATGTCATCCATCCATCATTTATCATCACATACATCATAGTCATCTATCCATCTCTGCTCGTCTGTAAACCATCGTTGCTACAAATGGTCCCATCTTAATTGCTTGATGGTCTTAGACCTAAACATCCTTAACCCTCTGTACTCCTATGTCAAATTTGATTCGACATCAAGCAAGTAAAATTTGTTCGTGTCAAATTTAATTACCACAAAATTGATGTCTTCATATTAATTTAAAAATTGTATGACCCATAAAATCATTGCTTACATAAAATTTATATAGTAGTAATGATAATAAACTTGAGATAGAAGCTGCTACTAATAAAATTGAAATGATGCCTTAAACTATTCAAACCCCATATTATTTTCTTAATTGCTTGTCGGTCTTAGACCTAAACATCCTTAATCCTCTGTACTCCTATGTCAAATTTGATTCGACATCAAGCAAGTAAAATTTGTTCGTGTCAAATTTAATTACTACAAAATTGATGTCTTTATACCGATTTAAAAATGATATAATCTATAGAATCATCGCTTACATAAAATTTATATAGTAGTAATGATAATCAACTTGGAAGCTGTCACTAATAAAATTGAAATATAATTCAGAGTGCAAAGAGTTAATCATGACGTCTTAAAGTATTCAAACCCCACATTATTTATCACGCGAAAAACTCCACTTCAAACCTATTTGATCTTTCCTATCGATAACGCGTGGAATAGAATTAGGAACTCTTTTCGGTGAAAGTTTTCCGAATTCCCTTTGGGGGCGTTCACCCCGATCCGTATAAGCCGAGCAATTAAAACGAATTCATTGGATTACGCGCACGCCCGTCCGTCCGGTCCGCAGCGTGTGAGAATTAATTCGGACAAGATGGATCGTAATTCCACGTGAAAGCGTTGCCTCTGAGACGGAGGGACGAGGAAGGCCGAGGAGGAAGCCCCGTCGGAGGAGGTTCCGGGCGGACGTTCGGTCGTAAAGTTGCGCGTATCCGGTCCCCGGTGCACGTCCCCTGGCCAACGTGTAGCTACATCGGATTACGAGTCGAGTCCCGATGCGTTTCGGTGTCAGGATTTGTTCCTGAGTCCGGCTACTCCTCCTCCTCCTCCTTCACCTCTACGTGTGTATACGTGCGGGATTCGGGAATCTTGTAATACCCGTGCGCATATCGCGGGTTTCACGGGTCGACTGTCAAACCCGTGGCCCGCGGGTTTCCTTTATCCCGATTCACCTTGGTTTCTCGTGTTCCTGTTCGCGGTCGCTGTTATTACAGTCCGAACGTCCGGGCAGCGTCGAGAATTTCACGTATCAGTAGGTTAGAGAGTCCTAACTTTAATATTTGCGATTGCTTTTCGTACATTCTAAAGTCACGTTTTCTACTACTGATCGATCGTCCGGAGCTATTAGCAAGCAGAAACGAGAAACTCGAGTTTTGTGGCTACACACGGTAAATTGTTTCGCGAGCTCTTTTGACCCGAGACTTTGAAGACTCGCGGTCGTATCCTTTAGTAGCGGCGGTACTTCCATTCCGAGGGTACGATAAGACCGGTCTTTAATTAGCGTCTTTCGGATTGCGCGGACCCTTGTCTTTTAGACCTTGTTTTGTTACGCGGTCACTTTCCTCGTTGCCCTTAAAAGAGTCCGTGCGCTTGACATAATTTGAAACCGGAAGCAAGGTGAATAGATCTGCAAAGAATAATTCGTTCTGTTTAATTGAAAATAATAATTCGTCGAATTTCATGAATTTTACGCTGAAACATACCCTTGACATTGAATTTCATTTCTTCTCGGGGTTAATTAATTTTCGCATTAAAAACTGCAAATCTCGTGGATACCTATTTTGAAATCATATTTGAAAGAGACTCATAAGCGAATATATTCGTCGGATTTTGATAATTGAAAATAATAATTTGTGAAATTTCAAGAAACATACCCTTGACATTGAATTTAATTTCTTCCCGGGGTTAATTAATTTCCGCATTAAAAACTCCAAACCTCGTGGATATCTACTTTGAAGTTACATTTGAAAGCGACTTGCAAGCGATTATGTTCGCCGGATTTTGATGTTGCATTAGCGATAATTAAGTCAGGCCGCAAACACGTCGCAGCGGCGACGATTCTGAATGAGTCTTCACCGCTTTCGTTCGCGGGCACCGAGCCGCAAAATGTGGCGGGAGCTAAAAAACGGTGAACTCGGCTATAAGGAAATTATCCAACCGGTTCGGTCTCCCTTCCCAGGTTGTTTTTTTTTTGTTATTTGAAATTCCAACGCGATGTCGCGACCGGAATTCATCGTTTCCCCCTTTTGCGAACGGAATTACCTCTGATATCGCGGAAATAAAGTTTCACTTCGAATCAGCGCACGCGAACTTGTGATTCTCCTTTTTTTTTCCCTCGCGCAACCAAGTGCTACCGGCTCCGCCGGGGGTTTTGATTTACCGTTTCATACGAGTGTAACTAAACCGACGGCCTCGCGGGGGAAAAAAAGTAAGCCGAAAAATCTTGTCTGCGACTCTCGTTAAACGGTGAATTCTGTCAAACGTGGCGCGGAGTAAACAGAATTGTAGCGATCCCGTTGCGACGGAACAGGATCGGTCCAATTTTCGGGTGAAATTGATTTGGTTCAGATGAAAAAAAATATCTCGGTGCGTCGGGGCTAAAACATTTAATAAAGCGACTGTATTTCGAAAAACATCAAAAACATGATACCTCGTAGTTAAATAACCTATGAAAAAACGTTGAAAAACCGTGCGCCGCTCGATCGCAGAGATATTGCAGTTGTTAATACTTTTTTCACCGCGTATTTTCCCTTTTAAAAAATTTCAGAACGAACACACAGGCGAAAATTTATTGCATTGTCTAGTGTCGTTCGCGAACTTGCGGGAAAAATAACCCGTTTATTTGTTTTTTTGTTTTTTTTTCGATCGGAGGTTTCCCGTTGCGTGAAAATTCGTAACGAACTGGGATGGTTGAAAGAATTGTGGTAATCAAAGATTTTCCGTTGTACTTTCCACGGTGAAGTTCGGTGAAAATTTCAGTTACAATCAATACAAAGGGTATCTCGCATACGCTTTTTCCCATGCTTTTCTGTCGGCCGTGTTGATACTCCCGAGTGCGTCGAAAGCTTATGAGAGCGTTAAAAAAATAGCGAGCAGTGGGGAAACTTTTATGCTTGGCCGCTTGTTTTTCCAAAACTCTCTCGAAACCAGCAAACAGGCACGTGTAAAACTGCGAGCCACGTATGGATTCATAGTTTTTCCGAAGCACGCACTTTTTTTTGTCTCGACGCAAACATTTCTCGTCGGCGGTACGTTTCCGCGAATTCCTTCTCTTCCCATCTCGTTTGCATTTATTATGTGAAAGCACAAGATAATACATTGTTACGTTTAATAAATATTGTTGACGACTAGGAAATTACTTTTCCGCCTCTCTACTGCTTTGTCGAATTCACGAGCGAAGAAAACCTCGTCAAGTCTCTACAGAATCAATTGCATCTTCCTTTTCCGTTGCGAATGAAATTCCTCGGACTTTTAAGATCGTATCAGGTTACCAATTTTCGAAGTACTGATTTATATTCTGTAACCATATTCATCAAATGGTAATATGGCTCTTCTATTTATATGAAGAAAAATGAGAAATAAGAAATTTCCTAAATTCCTCGAACTTTTATGTTCATATCAAATTACCAATTTTCTGTTTCGAAGTACTAATTCTGTTTCTGTAACCATATTCATCAAATGGTAAAATAATTCTTCTATTTAAATGAAAATAGAAGCAGAAGCAAGAGATTCCCTGAATTCCTCGAACTTTCACAATCATATTAAATTACCAATTTTCTATTTCAAAATGCTAGTGCAGATTGTATAACAGTATTTATCAAACAGCATATTTGATATTGCCCTCCTATTTAAATTTAAAAACAAGCACGATCTATTTTCCTTAAAAAAAAAATAGTGTAATAGATGTATTCATCGGAAGCAGGAAATGCAATATGGCTTTTAGGTTCAGCTTGTAGATCAACCGGAATAAAGACAGAAAGGCCGGCATTGTCAGGTGATTGATGCACCGTGCGGGTGAAGTTAGGAAAAAAACGGTATTCCGTTGCCGCGCGGGTCGTCGGCATATCTACGTCAGAGTAAATACCCATTGTTAACTCCCTCGAAGGGATTGTTTCGCGCGGCATTTTTTTCGGGCCGGATGCCCCCGCGCGTCTCTCTGTCAACTCAGGGACCATCCCGTGTAACCCGGGCCGGAAATGAGCGTGTCAACGAAACGGCAACTCACGGAATTTCGAAAATATCCCGGCGCGATGGTCATTGCTAATAATGAAATGGTAAAAACGTTGGAATTAAATATGGCGTTGAGTGATCGCAACGAAATTAACTGAACAAATTATTGATGTCTTTCTTATGATTGGCTCGTTTTCTTGTAATTTTCTTTGCAGGCGAAGAATTTTTCCACAAATACTTGGAATATTAAAATTATTATTCATTTTGTTCCTTCAACAATTAAATTTAATTTAATCAGTAATTATTTGATTAAATAAACGGCGAGTCACCTCTCGAGTGCAAAGGGTTAATAGATTACGAAATTAACTGAACAAATTATTAGTGTCTTCGTTGTTATTATTGGGTCATCTTCTTTTAACCCTTTCCGATCGAAGAATTTTTCCACAAATATTTGAAATATTAAAATTATTATTCATTTTATTCTTTCAACAATTAAATTATTATTTTATGAAACCAACGATGAGTCACCTCTCTAGTGCAAAGGGTTAATACATTACGATAGATCGGCAAACGTCGTTGGCCGTCGAAACAGAAATGTATCTTATTTAAGACTCGCAGCTTGTATTTTTCATCGTCTAGTTCGCCGTGAGCAAGATTTATCTCGAATATAGTTTTATACGAAATTTCATTTTAAACGTAGACGCAATTTTATCGTACGTGAAATATTGCACGTGTTTTGCATCGTCGTAAATTAATAATCCACGCGGAGGAGAGAAACGCGAAGCGCCTCGAATTCGAAGGAGAAACGCGAATTACCCCGGTCGCGCATCAAATGTAAAACGCTCGCTTACTCGACCTCTGCGTACAGTTTGAGCGAAAAGTGCGACGCGGATGTTCGACGTTAAAAGCATTTCGAAAACAGAGTATAAAATTATAGTTATGTAATCGTAAATCGTGAGTTTTAAGTAGTCGCGATAATTTAAAGGGACGAGCTTTGGGAATATCGCGTGGAAATTCACGTTCGCACGGTGCACGCTCGCTTTTCGTCGTCGCTGTACGCGTGTATGCTTTGCGGAAGGGCGTCATCCTCTCCGCGCATATACATAACGCGCAATATTCGCTGTGAAAGGGTTAGAGGCGTTCACACGACTTCTAGACGCGCGGCGCAGCGCCGCGCCGGGTTAATTTTCCGCGCGAAAATAGACTTTCCCTTCTCTTAGCCCTGCCACACGAGTTTCCAAAGTAACGCAGAAGTTCGTTAGCCGTTGCCATACGACAAAGACTGGTGTCGGGAGAATTTCATTGAAATTTCGGGCCGGGTTGAGTTTGACGATTGTATATCAAAGTGGAAAGTCGACGGCTACGGGACGAGAAATAATTAACTGATAAAGTGCGCGTTGAGTAAAGAAATGTGGTCACGAACTTAACAACTTCCACGGTACGTGCTCATTGCGAATGTACATGGCGACGTGGCAGGAGTTTTGGAAGTTGTTAGCCAGTCAACAATACCGAGGTACTCTCTGCGTAAGGCAAATTACATAGTAATCTACGTTAAACAAGTTTAGCACGCGTGTACGCTGTTCTACAAATCATATATTTTCGCGTTGCACGAAGCTAAACGGCTCTCGTTACATTCCTTGTTTTCCGGAAATATTTCCAAAACAATATCATCGCGCAATCTCCGAGGAAATCAAATTCTCGATGGGAAATGTTCTTGTCACAAGGACGTGAAGAAAATCGAATCCGGGACGTACGTACATGCCTCAAATGATTTTTTACCACGTTTAATTAATACAGTTGAAAAATATGACACATGACTCTTGCACTCTGAAGCTTTAATCCTTTTACAAATAATTATATATTGTGTTGTCGTCAGGTACTCTTAAAATTAAATGACCAAAGCTTAATAGTGGCTCATTTTCATAAGCTATCTATTTTGAAAATAGCCTAAGTCCATTTGTACTTAAATTGTATTCGAATCAATCCATTGCCTTCAGATTTAAATTCTAATTTTGCAGGCTCAAAGTGAGCGCAAGTTCAGTTTGACCAATGATACAATGTCTCCAAGACGATTTGTGCATAATGACCTTGATGTACGTACCACGTCTGACACGTTAAAATAATTCCTATCAAAACAACAATTACTATTAAAATGATATACAAATATATATATATTAAAATAGCTAGCTTAATTTTTCCGGAAGATGGGATTATGTCACTTTCAAAATGGCTCGTATTATATATCAAAGCGTAATGTGCCATTGCTTTCATTCCCAACCACTTGACCCTATTTTTCAAGTACACTCGCTATAGATGATCCGAAATCATTCGAGGTATCTGCGCGATATACTGGATAATAGGCAGTTGCTTTGAAATCGAAACGGCTGTCGTTTCCTCGCGAGAGAGAGCAGCTTTTGAACAGCAGCGGCGTCGAACTGGTCCCGCGAGACCATCGCCGCTGCATCCGTGTTTCCGCGGTTCATTTTCCTCTAGGAGCGTTTTCAACCTTTTTCACGCGTCGATTTCACAGCTTAGGCCGAACAGTCTAGTCGGACGTCACGCCTTGTTTCCAGGCTTCCCGTAGTATCGACAGGTTCGACAGGGCAGATGCTCGCTCGCGTTATTCGCGGTGAAATAAAAAAAAAATAGGTAGGATAGGGTGGCGGTGGGGGTGAAGCTAGTGAACGACAGCGGCGGATTGAAAAGTGAATGACTGACCGGGGATGAATATTTACGGGCATAGCAGCGGTCTGTGTTGCGGTGGATAGTGGTTAAGGGAATTTCGACCGGATTTTATTACCGGGCTGCGGTTGTTTACGCGATTGTTTCGCGTCGAAATACGCGGAACGTAATTTAAAATGCAGAAAACGTGCTGCCGATGACCGCACGCTGTGGTAATTCTGATTTGAAATTTCGGCCATACTGTCTCTCCTAGGAATCAGGGAAATATTGAATAAACTGCAAAAACCTGAAACAACAACATTTCTATTTCACTTTTCCAAGTTTCAATTTCGCGTATCACTTTGGATCATTTTATTTCTCTTTTTAAGGGAAGCCTTGATTATAACATGTTGAATAGAAAAGCAGTTACCTAGGAGATGGTTCTTCTCTACAATGCGGCAGGAATATTATAATTGACTTGAAAATAAATGCTGTAACGCGTCATAAAGATTTAATAGGGAAAAAATTTGCAGAAACCCTATACTTCTTACCTATTTCACGTATCACTTTAGATCATTTTTTATTTTTAAAGGCGAAGCCTTGATTATAACATGATGAATAGGAAAGCAGTTACCTAGGAGATGGTTCTTCTCTACAATGCGACAGGAATATTATAATTGACTTGAAAATAAACGCAATAACTCGTCATAAAGATTTAATAGGGAAAAAACTTACAGAACCCCTATACTTCCTACTGATAGAAATGTTAGAAAGAGATCCCTATAGGCCATATATATGTTAGCAACTGGAAGCTGCATGTTATGCATTGTCTATTGCCTTTAGTCTAATATCGTTGTCCGTACAAGACGTGTGACGTGTGTGTCCGCAATTATAAAATTTACTTAAGTTGAAACTAATTTCAGAACACTTATTTAAGTCGAAACTAGTGTTCTTTCATATTAAATATATATATAAAACTCTGCGCAACTCTGTTACCTATTTCGCGTATCACTTTGAATCAGGATTAAACGGAGTTTAAATAAAAATTCTCGGTGAGTCTATCTTAAAGAGGAGCGTAAGAACGATATTCGCACGGAGGCAGTCCGGCTCCTCGTCCCGTGGCCTATTTATCGAGCGTAATGACCGTACGCGCGACGCTCGTCGCTGGCATAGACAAAGTTCACTGGTTTGTAAGCGGTTATCCGCGCGGAGGAAAAACAGGAAAAGTTTCGAGGTAGGAAGTTGGCCCATTTTTTGTCCGCCACGACGGTGGAGGGTGGGGGGAGTCGTTAAGCCGTCAGATGCACTTTCTCGATCCGCCTCTACTCCCGGAAGCGAAGCTTGCTCAACAGCTGTTTGACGTGCTCCAATTTGTTCAGACAACGACACGTCCGCGATTATGTTCCGACGAATTTCAGTTGAAAAGTTAAGAAACGTCACGTCATTAGCAGAAACATCGGTTAATCTCATTTATTAACTCCTCGAGACACTTTTTTTTACGAGCCAGCAACTCCAGACGATTTTCAAATGATTTCACATACTAACACGTTCAGTAAAAATTTCAGCGAGGTATAAAAATTGACAGTCATTTTATTTTGGAATTGATGGTGATATCCGGGTTAAACACCGTTTATAAGGGTAGTCAGATTATCATATTTTAATCGTTATATACAATGATGATGTACGTACCACGTCTGACACGTTAAAATAATTCCTATCAAAACAACAATTACTATTAAAATAATATACAAATATATATATATATTAAAATAGCTAGCTTAATTTTTCCGGAAGATGGGATTATGTCACTTTCAAAATGGCTCGTATTATATATCAAAGCGTAATGTGCCATTGCTTTCATTCCCAACCACTTGACCCTATTTTTCAAGTACACTCGCTATAGATGATCCGAAATCATTCGAGGTATCTGCGCGATATACTGGATAATAGGCAGTTGCTTTGAAATCGAAACGGCTGTCGTTTCCTCGCGAGAGAGAGCAGCTTTTGAACAGCAGCGGCGTCGAACTGGTCCCGCGAGACCATCGCCGCTGGATCCGTGTTTCCGCGGTTCATTTTCCTCTAGGAGCGTTTTCAACCTTTTTCACGCGTCGATTTCACAGCTTAGGCCGAACAGTCTAGTCGGACGTCACGCCTTGTTTCCAGGCTTCCCGTAGTATCGACAGGTTCGACAGGGCAGATGCTCGCTCGCGTTATTCGCGGTGAAATAAAAAAAAAATAGGTAGGATAGGGTGGCGGTGGGGGTGAAGCTAGTGAACGACAGCGGCGGATTGAAAAGTGAATGACTGACCGGGGATGAATATTTACGGGCATAGCAGCGGTCTGTGTTGCGGTGGATAGTGGTTAAGGGAATTTCGACCGGATTTTATTACCGGGCTGCGGTTGTTTACGCGATTGTTTCGCGTCGAAATACGCGGAACGTAATTTAAAATGCAGAAAACGTGCTGCCGATGACCGCACGCTGTGGTAATTCTGATTTGAAATTTCGGCCATACTGTCTCTCCTAGGAATCAGGGAAATATTGAATAAACTGCAAAAACCTGAAACAACAACATTTCTATTTCACTTTTCCAAGTTTCAATTTCGCGTATCACTTTGGATCATTTTATTTCTCTTTTTAAGGGAAGCCTTGATTATAACATGTTGAATAGAAAAGCAGTTACCTAGGAGATGGTTCTTCTCTACAATGCGGCAGGAATATTATAATTGACTTGAAAATAAATGCTGTAACGCGTCATAAAGATTTAATAGGGAAAAAATTTGCAGAAACCCTATACTTCTTACCTATTTCACGTATCACTTTAGATCATTTTTTATTTTTAAAGGCGAAGCCTTGATTATAACATGATGAATAGGAAAGCAGTTACCTAGGAGATGGTTCTTCTCTACAATGCGACAGGAATATTATAATTGACTTGAAAATAAACGCAATAACTCGTCATAAAGATTTAATAGGGAAAAAACTTACAGAACCCCTATACTTCCTACTGATAGAAATGTTAGAAAGAGATCCCTATAGGCCATATATATGTTAGCAACTGGAAGCTGCATGTTATGCATTGTCTATTGCCTTTAGTCTAATATCGTTGTCCGTACAAGACGTGTGACGTGTGTGTCCGCAATTATAAAATTTACTTAAGTTGAAACTAATTTCAGAACACTTATTTAAGTCGAAACTAGTGTTCTTTCATATTAAATATATATATAAAACTCTGCGCAACTCTGTTACCTATTTCGCGTATCACTTTGAATCAGGATTAAACGGAGTTTAAATAAAAATTCTCGGTGAGTCTATCTTAAAGAGGAGCGTAAGAACGATATTCGCACGGAGGCAGTCCGGCTCCTCGTCCCGTGGCCTATTTATCGAGCGTAATGACCGTACGCGCGACGCTCGTCGCTGGCATAGACAAAGTTCACTGGTTTGTAAGCGGTTATCCGCGCGGAGGAAAAACAGGAAAAGTTTCGAGGTAGGAAGTTGGCCCATTTTTTGTCCGCCACGACGGTGGAGGGTGGGGGGAGTCGTTAAGCCGTCAGATGCACTTTCTCGATCCGCCTCTACTCCCGGAAGCGAAGCTTGCTCAACAGCTGTTTGACGTGCTCCAATTTGTTCAGACAACGACACGTCCGCGATTATGTTCCGACGAATTTCAGTTGAAAAGTTAAGAAACGTCACGTCATTAGCAGAAACATCGGTTAATCTCATTTATTAACTCCTCGAGACACTTTTTTTTACGAGCCAGCAACTCCAGACGATTTTCAAATGATTTCACATACTAACACGTTCAGTAAAAATTTCAGCGAGGTATAAAAATTGACAGTCATTTTATTTTGGAATTGATGGTGATATCCGGGTTAAACACCGTTTATAAGGGTAGTCAGATTATCATATTTTAATCGTTATATTCAATGAATGCTATAGCATTCATGTCATTACCTTGACAGGTATAATAATTACAAAAACGTAAGGTTATATAAAATTAAATTCAAAATAATTGACTTTAAAATTTGATAGCATTCATGTCATTCTGCATCACAATGAAAATGAATGCTATAGCATTCACGTCCGCGAACGTGCTAATTAATATATAAGATTTTAATATTTCATATTTTTTTATATCTAGAAGAAAAAATTTTTTATTTCTTTCTATTTAATACTTTTCATTTTTTAACCTGCGTTGAACGATTCTGGAGTTGGTAACAATTTCCTATCCAAACAGTTAAAATCCGAGATGATTCTGTATATTTAGAGTACGAGATAATTGTATTTAACTGAAGTTATTTGATCCTTCCGTTGAGTCCTCGAGATATCAGTAGAACAAACAGTTGCTACGGCTGTAATAAGAGATTTGAGGAGACAACCACATTACGCAAACGCTTCTATCCGCGTGGATGTTACATCTAAACGTTGACACGATATTGTGACTTGTTTGCTATTGTTCCCCGTGTCTGATAAGATCGATACGCGTTTAGCTGTCTCTCGCAGAGTCTATTGACGTGACAAGATATAGCAATCACTAGCACGCGCGGATACGATTAGGTTTGTACTAGCAAGTTCCGTTGCCAGTTTCCTGCTACTCATGCATTGTCCTTCGCAGGATTATGAGATATATCACGGTCGTAACAGCCTCGGTATTGTTGGCTCAAAAAATCAATCGTTATTAAATCGACGAAATAAACGCATAAATATTTTTACAATTATTAAACTTAATAAAAATATTTAATCACGGCCGTTAAATCGTGCAAAAAAAGAAGGTGTTGAATTTGTTAGAAGCCATCGAAAAAATGCATTGATTACGAATAGGAAGGCATAGAATGAATAGGATTAGGATTATAGAATAGGGAAATTAGATTTAGGATTAGAAATATGCACTGAATTATTATAATATCTTTCCTTTATTTCGGACGCACGTTCTCACATAGCACATACAGGCATTATCACACACATATACATATACATCAACCAAACATCATGTATGGCCAACCTAACAGAATTTCATCTTTATAAAATAAGCAAAAATAAATCTGAGATCAATCTGACTAGGGTATATCCATCGGTCTCATAAACGAAAGTTTATCTTTTGTTTATGTTTAGCCGATAGGCCTCTAGCCCTATCTCGAGCCTTAACATCTGGGGTGTAATAAATGCTTTGCAGGTCCAGACAGTTGCGTTCTTTTGTAACGCCAAGAGTTAAGGATTTCCAGATACATTTTTAGTTTAGTCTCCTCCGTACTGTCGAGATGAAAGGGCTTCCTTCCGCGGCATTAATAAAGTTCTATTTTACCAACTAATATCAACTGAGTTATTCATCGAGAATACCTCATAAAACCAACAGAAGGTGAATCTGGAATAGGTTCACCATATAGTGTTTCCCGGGTACGATAACGCGGGACGTTAACGATACCTGATGAACGGATAGCAGTTTTTCCCGAAGGCGAAGTTTCCGGCGTAGCCCGGTTTTTCCACGGATCCAGTTCGGCTCCCTGATATTAAGCTCGTAATCGTTTCGAAGTCTTTTTACCCTGCCGGGAAATAATAATACCGGATGGAATTCCGGGTTCGTAACTCCGTGACGTCGCCGGACCGTTTCATTAAGCTTCTGTCGTTCGGCGATCGTACCGGAAGTTCGGACGGCTAAATAAATTATCACCCCTACTCGTTTGGTCATTTGACATTTTCGCGTGGAAAATTTTTCCCTCGTTCCATCGCGCGCATCGCCGGTGAACAGTATTTGTTTTTCACTATCCCTGTCTCTGTTCTTTTTTTTTGGTAATTCAGATTGCACGCTGTGATACCGCCAGAGGACAGCTGAACGCAGCGGTGAGAATTGTAACGTTTTTCCCCAGCTGTTTTTTTCATAGGAATTTGTTTGCAGTTTTCTGTAACAATGATAGTCGTAACGTAAACGTAATGTCAGTTAATTCGATTAAACTCGTCGTTTCCCGAGGTATTGAAATTAATATTTGAAATGCGTAATCGAAAATATTTAGAGAGATGAAAAGCAAAGGCAGGCGTCGGTTTAACGACTGAAACGCGAGTAGTATCGTAGAAAAAAGTATGAAGGAAATTGTACAGCGCTAAATCACTCGGTGCAAAGTGGCAATCTCTTCGAAAACTGAACCTCCTACTGAATCTCGGTTTCCTCCACTCGAGGCATAACAACTTACTTAATATTCGAGCAGCTTCAATTAAAAGCCACTTCGCTTAATTTACCGTTAATCCGCCTGCCCCGGCATGTTTAATTAGCCTGTCGCGGCCGAAAGTATCCTGCCCCGAAAAATATTCCCGGAATATAGTGAAGAGAGACGAGAAGAATGATCACTCTCACCCGGGGACCGTCTGACGTTAATTGATTGTTTATCGCGAGAATTAATCGTCAACCGTGATAAGGTCCGAGGAGAATCTGAGAACTGAGAAAATCGCAGCCTCCTCTCCTAACGATTTCCTTCACGTATTCATCATCGCGATTGATGCCCCCACTCTTCTGTGTCCTCGAATTCCATGTTGAAAACTTCTCGTTGCTTCGTGTAAGAAAAATTTACCAGCCACGGTTTTTCATTATTTTCTCATTTTCATAAATGTTTCTCTGGTGCAAGAGATGTGTGCACACACGCCTAATTAATTATGGTTAAACAATTAGCGCTTGCATTTTAGAAAATTGTGAAATTTTCTGAATTGCATTTCAGAAAATTATGAATTTTTTTTCTGAATTGCATTTTAGCAGAGCATGGTTATTTAGAGACAGATTTAAATAAACATGAATGGTTATATAGCATAATGATTATATAGCAATAGAAAAAGAATTATCAGATGTGGTACGTATACTTTATACTGCGAATGAATGTGTATGTATCGGATGTAATACGTGAACAGCTATAATATAATCAGTACACAATGAATAGTGTGACGCATTGGTGGGAAGATTTAAATCTAACACATTTCAGAAAAAAAACCAACCTAACGTATGCATTTATCATAAAATATGGACTGTACATCAAAATATAAATGATATATTTTGCATAAATATTTGCACTCCTAAAAATCAGATATATCTTAATTTCATTTAATTACGAAGACAGTGTATTAACGCAAAAGCTTGGAAGCTTTCGCGATTCGTGAATCGAGGCGCCTTAAAGCTTAAAATTGAAACACCTTTACTTAAGATACGTACATAAATTCGTTCGTCTTTAGCCGCGGTATTTATCTTTCTGGATGCGGCAGACCACCCGAAACCCTCCCCTATGCCTCTTCCCTCCGCCGGCTTTCAACATTTCCCCCCCGGTTCCCGTCGTCTTCTCGTTCCTCCTTTGAAAGGAACGCCTTGCCGGGCGGCGGCTCGTTGTCTCGCAGTAGTTACGTCGCGACGTGGTCAGACGTCGTGACGCGGGGAATAAAACTCGCCCATTCATCCGGCCGTCGCGCTTTCACCCCCTTTTCTCCCGTCACGGTCTTTTCTTCGCGAACGTTCCCCCGACGTCTTTTCGTCGCGCTGAAGAACACGCTGAAATATCGGGGTCGTCGTTTGCATCGCCAAAAATCATTTCCCATTGTTCTTCGGCTCATCGAATTAAATAATTATCACTCTAACATCACTTGGATTCTATAGGATTTTAGCAGCCAGAATTATATTTAATTCAATATAGTAAAGCGAAAATAAATTTTTATTGAAAACTTACGGATAATTAAAAATGATAAATAATCATTTTTATTCAAAAAAATTATTACTCTTCTGTTGCTTAATAGGTTCAAGTTTTTAGTAGGAAGGATTATATTTAACTGTGTACATAAAAGAATATTGATAATAAATTTTAATAGTAAGTAATATTAATTGTAAATAATAATTTCTTGTATTGTTTAATTATTCTGAAAATTTTGATGACATATTCTTTACTTTTCCGAGTGATATATCGGCAAGGTTAATTCGGGAACGACTTGTTACCTTAGTTAATACTCAGTTACCCGGGAAATTTGCTACCGGAGAAATTGAGCGGTAAGTAGCGCGAACGAGGCACGTGGTCAGCGAAATCGTGGAAGTTTTGTAACAATCAACCAGCCTCGGGGCTCTCGATTGCTTCGCTTAGCCACCGATCCTGTGCTGCGGATCGGGGGCGAAACTTGGCCGAAGTAATATAGTAGAAAATTGAAAAAGTCTTGAAATTTCTCGGCGAAACTTCGGGTATATCCGCCGCGAAACATTCAACCTTTCCACTATTCATATGCATACGTACTATACGTACATCCTCCGGCGTGATATCGTGATCGTTAGCAATTTTATTTCGTAGAGGATTATTTTGTGTTCGCGCATAGACTCCTCTCGCTCTTTCATTTACAGTAAAACCCGTTCTTGTACGATGGATAGGGACCGCGTAAAAATAGTTGCACTTAGAAAATACATCAATTATTTACGAAATATGTGAGAAAATGCTTTCAATTAAATTAATCAATTTAATTAGACCTGGAAAAATTGTAAAAACATTTAATTCTTCATTGTACATGGAGAAGTTTTCAAACTGTACATTAAATAGTTCGCTGCTACTCGTTGCAATCCAAAACGCGCTAAATTGCTCCAAAATCACTTTCGTCGTTCAAATTATATTAATTAATCATTGTATTAATATATTATTATATTCTTATTATTATATTAATCATTATATTTTCACGAACCGAACGGAGCATCGCGAAGTCCAGATATATCGTCGGCAAGCAAACCACATAGTCAGAGTTCGTCCACAACATGTATATTTACAGATAGGAAACATTAAACTGGTGGGAACGTCGCTGAGATTCATATACCGCATAAAAATAAAATCGCACAAAACAAATCGGACAAAAATAAAATCGCCTAAAAAAGGACCGCACAGAAACAGGCCTTACTGTATATTTCCCTTGGTTGTCGGGTTCAGGCTCGCGTTAATCGCTCACGGCTGAATCAAAGAACCCTTTCGCCTTAAATCCGCCCCTGTGAGCCTCGCGAGTCTCGAATTCTCGCGATTCTTTAAAGTGAAACACGAGGGCTCGTCGCGGCGATTTTTAAACGGGAGTGAGGCCGGGTAACGAGATTGGGCGGGCGACAAAGCCGCGTGCGACTTCGCAATTATTTTTTACCGGTGTACCATAAAATGGGAGGTCGCGCTCGACGATCGAGCGGCGGCAGCAGCAGGAGCAGGGAAGTGGGTGAATCGTTGGGGTTTGAAACAAAAGGGGGATCTTTATTTCCGACGACTCTGGGGTTTCTCCGAGCGGCGTTATTATCGAGGTGACGGCAGCGCAGCAGCGAGAAACGGATTTCACCCGTTGCGAGGCTCCCGGTCGAAAGAGAGATCGACCGGGAACCCCCGGGTTTAACTGGGTGAGAAGAGAATTAGGGACACCGGGCCACGTTGGTGAAAGACTAACTAGGTGGTGGGTAGGACAAAGGACAGGGGAGGCTCGATTAGATAACAGAGAGCACGACAAGAAAGGAATAAAAGAATGAAGACGCGGAGTACGGAGGCTGCTTTCAAAAAGTATTGAAACGCCTGGTTTTGAGACAATATGCTTAATTACTGTCGTATAGTCTTACCCTCTGCGCTTGACGGGTTGTCTAAATAAAATTCATATATGACGATCTACGAATTATAATGAAGAATGAAACGTGAAGTATAGAGGCTGCTTTTAAAAAGTATTGAAACGCCTGGTTTTGAGATAATGTGTTTAATTACTGTCGTATAGTCTTACCCTTTGCGCTTGACGGGTT